>JAVLUX010000023.1:14497500-14717500 GCA_032164185.1 Moxostoma hubbsi
TATAGACATAAATTTACACTTATGCGTTAATTTTTTTTTAACGAGTTATTTTTTGTCAAATTAATTGCACGTTATTAACGCGTTAAATCGACAGCCCTTTGGATTATCAAAATAATCGTTAGTTGCAGCCCTAATGTACAATAGTAAAGAGAAGACTCAGAAGTGCAGGCCTTATGGGAAGAATTGCAAAGAAAAAGTAACTTTTGAAACAGAAAAACAAAGAGAAAAGGTTAGAGTGGGCAAGAAACACCGATATTGGACAACAGATATCTGGAAAAGAGAGTTATGGATTGTAACCCCACTGAGTTTTTGTGGGATCAGCTAAACTGTAAGGTGCGTGAGAAGTGCCGACAAGCCACATCTATGGCAATTGCTACAGGAAGCGTGGGGTAAAATGTCGCCCGAGTATCTGGAAAAACTGACAGCTAAAATGCCACCAGTGTATATGTTTGTATGTATTTATTTTTGGGCATTTTGGTAATTTTGTCTACACGAGTACTCAGACTAATTACGTGTCTGACAAATGCCTATGGCTGCTGCATTAATCATGTTGTTCTCGTTTGCAGTTTCACACAAAACCACAACATAAAGTCAGTAAAATAGCAGTTTCTCTATCTACACATCTCCCCATCTCACCACATGAAGTAGAGTTTCTGTTTTGTGAAACATCATTACATCTAGCTCACAATCCTTTGATATAAATTCTTGACCTTTGAATATTAATAGTGTTGTTTCTAAAGAGACTGAGCACTACTCGAAGACAATACGAACACTCAAACTGAATTACTGAAGGTTTGCATGTGCAAACTTGATAGCACACAAATAATTATCCAAGATAATCTACTAACAGTCTTCTAAGTATTGAATCTTTCAGATGTGCAACATAGTAAGTCTTGGCAATTGTTGTTTGTATCCCCGAAATGAATATGCAATTTAGAGGCAGGCCTTAAACTTAGAGATGCCCCGATTGCAATTTTCTTAGCCGATTCCAATTTCCGATTTTTTTTCCAAGTGTGACCTGCCGTTACCGATTTTTTCCGATTCCGATTTTCTTTCTAAGAACAATTGACCGCATATACAAACAAAATCTATTTTTCTTCAATGCAAAATGTAATTTTCATAATAATTTATTATTAAACATTACAATTTCCCCCAAACAAAGTTACAGGATCTTCTCTGACTTGTAATCATACAGTTATTTCTCCAGGGAAACTCCTGTAATTTGTATGGCTCAACCCTCGTTATATGAATAATCACATCAATTTATTATTCCAAGGTTGTCCAGTTGCCAGATCTTGTATGAAACGCATCCAACTCACACAATCGACGCACCATACACATTTCTAATTATTTGTGATCTCAACCTGGCAATCAAAACCCAGCAGAAATCTGCGCAGGCAGTAGACGCGAGAAGTTGAATCAAGTGTCACCGGTAGATGGGAGGAGACTCAGCTGGCGCTCTGCCGAAAAAAAACAATTATACATACATGCATGCATACACACACACACACACACACACACACACCTAAAGGATTATTAGGAACACCTGTTCAGTTTCTCATTAATGCAATTATCTAATCAACCAATCACATGGCAGTTGCTTCAATGCATTTAGGGGTGTGGTCCTGGTCAAGACAATCTGGGGAAAGAATGGGAAAGAAAGGTGATTTAAGCAATTTTGAGCGTGGCATGGTTGTTGGTGCCAGACGGGCCGGTCTGAGTATTTCACAATCTGCTCAGTTACTGGGATTTTCACGCACAACCATTTCTAGGGTTTACAAAGAATGGTGTGAAAAGGGAAAAACATCCAGTATGCGGCAGTCCTGTGGGCGAAAATGCCTTGTTGATGCTAGAGGTCAGAGGAGAATGGGCCGACTGATTCAAGCTGATAGAAGAGCAACTTTGACTGAAATAACCACTCGTTATAACCGAGGTATGCAGCAAAGCATTTGTGAAGCCACAACACGCACAACCTTGAGGCGGATGGGCTACAACAGCAGAAGACCCCACCGGGTACCACTCATCTCCACTACAAATAGGAAAAAGAGGCTACAATTTGCAAGAGCTCACCAAAATTGGACAGTTGAAGACTGGAAAAATGTTGCCTGGTCTGATGAGTCTCGATTTCTGTTGAGACATTCAGATGGTAGAGTCAGAATTTGGCGTAAACAGAATGAGAACATGGATCCATCATGCCTTGTTACCACTGTGCAGGCTGGTGGTGGTGGTGGTGTAATGGTGTGTGGGATGTTTTCTTGGCACACTTTAGGCCCCTTAGTGCCAATTGGGCATCGTTTAAATGCCACGGCCTACCTGAGCATTGTTTCTGACCATGTCCATCCCTTTATGGCCACCATGTACCCATCCTCTGATGGCTACTTCCAGCAGGATAATGCACCATGTCACAAAGCTCGAATCATTTCAAATTGGTTTCTTGAACATGACAATGAGTTCACTGTACTAAAATGGCCCCCAGTCACCAGATCTCAACCCAATAGAGCATCTTTGGGATGTGGTGGAACGGGAGCTTCGTGCCCTGGATGTGCATCCCACAAATCTCCATCAACTGCAAGATGCTATCCTATCAATATGGGCCAACATTTCTAAAGAATGCTTTCAGCACCTTGTTGAATCAATGCCACGTAGAATTAAGGCAGTTCTGAAGGCGAAAGGGGGTCAAACACAGTATTAGTATGGTCAGTTCTGAAGGCGAAAGGGGGTCAAACACAGTATTAGTATGGTGTTCCTAATAATCCTTTAGGTGTGTGTGTAATATATATATATATATGTATGTGTATACATACATACGTAAATTTAACAACAGCTGGACGAAAGCATTTAATTTAATATCCCGAAGCCATATCAACAATACCCACGTCTTTTGCAGTGTGTGTCGCACTGATTTTAAATGGCCCGGCTCGGAATCGGAAAGACGTGAGACTGACCGGCCAGTCACCAGTCGGGGCCAAGCATGTGGAAAACCAGCTGATTCCGGTACCTGGCCGGTCAATCGGTGCATCTCTACTTGTATTATCTTATAACTAAGGGCAGTGTAGATACAAAAGAATAAAAATGCACCAAGTGATTTCTCAAACCTGAATTTCATCTCAGAAAGTGAAACTGCGAGAGTACATTAATACAAATGAAACAGGTATTAAATCTAATTCGCGATGCACATTTTGAGTCAATGTGGCAAAAAAAAAAAAGGTCTTTCAGTGGAGAATAAATAAAGCATCCATTGATGTTTTTCGGGGGGTTTTTTGGAACGCGATATCATAACTGTTAACATCATATACAGTAGAAGTCAGAAGTTTACATACACCTTAGCCAAATACATTTAAACTCAGTTTTTCACAATTACTGACATTTAATCGTAGAAAACCTTCCCTGTCTTAGGTCAGTTAGGATCCCTACTCAATTTTAAGAGTGTGAAATGTCAGAATAATAGTAGAGAGAATTAATTTATTTCAGATTTTATTTCTTTCATCATATTCCCAGTGTGTCAAACGTTTACATACATTTTGTTAGTATTTAGTAGCATTGCCTTTAAATTGTTTAACTTGGGTCAAATGTTTTGAGTAGCCTTCCACAAGCTTCTCACAATAAGTTACTGGAATTTTGGCCCATTCCTACAGACAGAACTGGTGTAACTGAGTCAGGTTTGTTGGCCTCCTTGCTCGCACACGCTTTTTCAGTTCTGCCAGATTGGTTGGTCAGATTGAGGTCAGGGCTTTGTGATGGCCACTCCAATACCTTGACTTTGCTGTCCTTAAGCCATTTGGCCACAACTTTGGAGGTATGCTTGGGGTCATTGTCCATTTGGAAGACCCATTTGCAAACAAGCTTTAACTTCCTGGCTGATGTCTTGCGATGTTGCTTCAATAGATCCACATATTTTTCCTTCCTTGTGATGCAATCTATTTTGTGAATTGCACCAGTCCCTCTGGCAGCAAAGCACCCCCATAACATGATGCTGCCAACCCCCATGCTTCACAGTTGGGATGGTGTTCTTCAGCTTGCAAGCCTCACGCTTTTCCCTCCAACCATAACGATATCATAACATCATCATTATGGCCAAACTGTTCAAGTTTGTTTCATCAGACCTGAGGACATTTCTCCAGAAAGTAAGATCTTTGACCCCATGTTCACTTGCAAACTGTAGTCTGGCTTTTTTATGGTGATTTTGGAGCAGTGGATCTTCCTTGCCAAGCAGCCTTTCAGGTTATGTTGATTTAGGAGTCATTTTACTGGTGATATAGATACATGCCAACCCGTTTCCTCCAGCATCTTCACAAGGTCCTTTCCCTGTTGTTCTAGGATTGATTTGCACTTTTAGCACCAAACTACATTCATCTCTATGAGACAGAATGATTCTCCTTCCTGAGCGGTATGATGGCTGCGTGGTCCCATGGTTTTATACTTGCGCACTATTGTTTGTACAGATGAACGTGGTACCTTCAGGCATTTGGAAATTGCTCCCAAGGAAGAAGCAGACTTGTGGAGGTCCACAGTTTTTTTTTCACTGAGTTCTTAGCTGATTTCTTTTGATTTTCCCATGATGTCAAGCAAAGATGCACTGAGTTTGATGGTAGTCGTTAAAATACATCCAAAAGGTACACCTCCAATTCTGTACCCGTATCAGAAGGTAATTGGCCAATTGCCTAAAGGCTTGACATAATTTTCTGGAATTTTCCAAGCTGCTTAAAGACACAGTTAACTTAGTTAACCTACGTAAACTTCTGATCCACTGGAATTGCGATAGTCATTTAAAAGTGAAACATTTACATTGTGTCTGTAAACAATTGTTGGAAAAAATTACTCCTGTCATGCACAAAGTAGACGTACTAAATTACTTGCCAAAACTATAGTTTGCTAATATTACATCAGTGGATTGGTTAAAAAAATTTGTTTTAATGACTTCAACATAAGTGTATGTAAACTTCTAACTTCAACTTTACCTATAACTCTTTAAAAGCCTACTAACATTTTATAACAAATTATACAGTCATTTTATGTTTTAAACATTGCTATTAACTGGCGAAAGACTGCAAAGTAATTTAACTGGTGGTTCTATCCAACATTAACATGGTCATGATATATGCGGTTTGAAATTCAGATTTCGTTTTAGTATATAGTATCAGTGGTGCGATGGCTTAACGTGTACATAATATTGTATTTTATTCTTTGTGAATTATGAGTTAAAGAGAAGAGTGCCATACACGAATATTCTACACTACTAAACTACTCTGTTCTTGACAGCCAGCAGGGATTTTATGATAATGTATCATCATCTAAATAATAAATAAATAAATAAATAAATAGCATATTATATTGAATAAAAATAAGAGTATTATTTTGTGAGAGCAGTACTGTAAGTGAGCATGCATTTTGTGCAATTGGCACATGCAAAAGCCTCTTTCTGGAGGGTGTGTCTAACATATTGCACGTATAGCTATTTGCGTAGTTCTTTTTAGTAAATCACCTGCAATATGCCCTAGACATACACACGCAATTTAATAAATTGCACAAGCAAATTAGTACCCAGTGATTTGGATCTTAGTAAATCAAGGCCTCAATTGTTCTATATGACCAAAATGCAAACTCAGAACAAGCTCAGAATTTAAGTAACATCTACACTGCAAGGATTTTTGAGAAAAGAAAACACTCTGGGGAAAAAAAAACAAAAAACACTGCCGTACCTATGCTCAGCATTGAAGCAGAAAGTTGTTGTGCAAAGCACAAATCCAATAAAGATGAATGAGAAACAAGTAAATTAAATATCACAAAATACAGTAACACAATTTTGAATTCCAATACAGTAAATATAAAGAATTGCAATATCATCATTTCACAATCCATATATTGATATAAGGCCATACCATCAGGTGATTCCCATCTAGTTACAAGTTTGGTCTTTACTTGTTAAAACAGAGAATTATTCTAAGGTTTGTAACATCCAGCTACTGTACTAAAATACAGTTTTTTTTTTTTTTTTTTAAATTACACTGGCCAGATGCACAGGCTGTTTTTCCATAGCAGCAGATATTTGGGCTGGGCTGTTTCAGGCTCTCCCCTGCTGTTTTTGTCCTGATTTGTCTAGCGTGCTCTCCACTTCTGTATGACCTTAAAAATAACCCAATCACATAAACAACCAGGGGCTTAATAGTATGAAGCTTGTTGAACAGGGTAACAGGATTGGTTTTGAGTTGACAAGCCAGACAAGGGCTGAAACGATTAGTCGATGTTATCGACAAAAAAAAAAATTGTCTACAAAAATGTTAGTTGTTGAAAAGTCGTTTCAGTTCGGGATCAGATATGAATCTAATGCTAGCGCAAGAGATGAGCTCTACAGCTCAGACCAGAGGGGAAGACACAGCATACAGTCCAGATGCACTCTAAACATTCCAAATAGCTTCAGGTCATGTAGATCGCCAAGTATGAGGAAATTATACAAAAAAGAAAACGCAATAACTAAATACAGACGCACTCCTGCTGTGAAATACAGTAGAGCTGGAGCTGCCGTTCGACTGAAGCAAAACTTGCATGTCAGAGCACCTTTAAAGGAAACACCTCACCATTATATCTTTAATGCATCCTTTATTTTTTGTCAAAAAAAACCCAAACATATTTTATCCCCTTTTTCTCCCCAATTTGGAATGCCCAATTCCCACTACTTAGTAGGCCCTTGTGGTGACGTGGTTGCTCACCTCATTCCAGGTGGTGGTGGACAATTCTCAGTTGCCTCCACTTCTGAGACAGTCAATCCGCACATCTTATCACGTGGCTCGTTGTGCATGACATCACAGAGACTCACAGCATGTGGAGGATCATGCTACTCTCTGCGATCCACGCACAATTGACCACGCGCCCCATTGAGAGCGAGAACCACTAATCGTAACAATGAGGTTACCCCATATGTCTCTACCCTAACAAAATAAACACCTTTATGGTGATACAAGATCACCCTGTCAGGGTTTATTGTGCGATAAAAACTGGCTGACTGCACATTATCCCTTACGTACTTGTTTTATTAAAGACGTATTTTGAGTACTGCTATTGAACTTCATGTGAAATACTGTTCTAGTCAATAAAAGAAGGGGTTTGGGAGGCATTCATCCCTTTCGGCATCTAGTGGAGTGATTAATATTATTTGGCATATATTATATTAATCCATCTTACTAGCTGTTTTATAGACAGCTTAATGTTAAATGAAAAACAACTATAGTGTATTTAAAAAGAATACAAGACACCATCTGCCTAAAATTTATATTTACACTTTCAAATAAATTTACATTTTTAAATAAATTATATTATATATAGCATAAGTTACATAGCTATGGCGATGAACACCCCTGAAAGCCGACCAACATTCATGGTACCTACAGTAAAACCTTACCTGGCTAGCCACCGAAACCAGCTTCATGGTACAGGCCCCAGGACACCACGTTAGCGTTAAGCCACAACACAACCCTTAACAAGAGTTCCAAGCAGTGAGAAATAGCATTCCAGACACATGAACAAATTCTGTTCCACAAGCAGAAACAGGCTAGGGCTGTTTCAGAGCAGAGATGTCGATGACATTTAACACTGTACTCACAGAGGTTTGTGCTCAGCCCACAGCTTACACTAAAAAGAAAAACACTGAATATTGCTTGGCTGATTCAGCACTGGTGAGACGTTGCTATCATTCCTCTCCACCCTGAAGAAACCTTCAGTGTACACAGGCTCAGGCAGGGATTAAGGTCCAGTAACCAAGGCAGATTGGCTTCATCTCCACAACTTTACTCTAACATGGCCTCTTTGCATTAGTGAGCTGGGATACTGCCTTTATGTGCCAGCTGTATCGTCTGTTCCCAGCCTGGCACAAGTAGCTGCCTGGCACGACTATACATTTCATTCTCTTTCTTTACTACTTTTCTTTCTATTTAGGCTTGTGCTCCAAACCAGGCTGATTCTTTACTGATTCCATCTCCAGAAGAGGTCTAGAAATGTTTGAGTATCAATTCAAACCTACTTCATGAACTTCATGAACATCATGGTTTTGCAACCAGCAACCCTGCAAGCGATCTACTTTTTATTTACTTATCTATTTTTTTACAGGAAAGCTTTTAAATCTCTTGCAAGGTTATTACAGACAACACAACTGATAAAAATGTTAGAAAGGAGTGTTTTATAGACAACTTAAGGATCTATAAATCAAACTAAAGGATCAGATACTGTATGAAAATGTGTAGAAATTTAAACATACATTTTCAGCAATAATAAAGAAAAACAAAAAAGATAGTTCCTTTGTATTCAGTACCAATAAAATAAACTCAGCAAAAAAAGAAACGTTCCTTTTTCAGGCCACTGCATTTTAAAGATAATAAATAACTTTACAGATCTTTATTGTAAAGGGTTTAAACAATGTTTTCCATGCTTGTTCAATGAACCAGAAGCAATTAATGAACATGCACCTGTAGAATGGTCGTTAAGACACTAACAGCTTACAGACGGTAGGCAATTAAGGTCACAGTCATAAAACCTTTCTACTGACTCTGAAAAACACAAAAAGAAAGATGCCAAGGGTCCCTACTCATCTGCGTGAACGTGCCTTAGGCATGCTGCATGGAGGCATGAGGACTGCAGATGTGGCCAGGGCAATAAATTGCAATGTCCGTACTGTGAGACTCCCAAGACAGTACCTACAGGGAGACAGGAAGGACAGCCGATTATCCGTGCAGTGGAAGACCAAGTGTAAAAACACCTGCACAGGATTGGTACATCCGAATATCACACCAGCGGGACAGGTACGGGATGGCAACAACAACAACTGCCTGAGTTACATCAGGAATGCACAATCCCTCCATCAGTGCTCAGACTGTCCGTAATAGGCTGAGAGAGGCTGGACTGAGGGTTTGTAGGCCTGTTGTAGGGCAGGTCCTTACCAGACATAACTGACAACAACATCGCCTATGGGCACAAATCCACCTATGCTGGACCAGAAGGAATCATCGAAGGAATGAGTGTTAGGATCGATTTGGTGGTGGAGGGTCTGTCATGGTCTGGGGCAGTGTTTCACAGCATCATCGGACTGAGCTTGTTGTCATTGTAGGTAATCTCAACGCTGTGCATTACAGGGAAGACTTCCTCCTCCCTCATGTGGTACCCTTCCTGCAGGCTCATCCTGACATGATCCTCTAGCATGAAAATGACACCAGCCATACAGCTTGTTGTGTGCGTGATTGCTTCCAAAAAAGGAATGTCAGTGTTCTGCTATGGCCAGCGAAGAGCCCGGATCTCAATCCCATTGAGCACGTCTGGGACCTGTTGGATCGGAGGGCGATCCATTACCCCCAGAAATGTGCTTGCAACTTGCAAGTGCCTTGGTGGAAGAGTGGGGTAACATTTCACAGCAAGAACAGGCAAATCTGGTGCAGTCCATGAGAAGGAGATTCACTGCAGTACTTAATGCAGTTGGTGGCCACACCAGATACTGAATGTTACCTTTGACTTTTGCTTGCCATGGGACACAAAATGTGTTTTCAGAATATGCCAGAATATGACATTTATTTTAATAAAAAATAAATGTCTGATGCAGGTTGTAAATTTACGGGTCCTTAAACAAGCCCTCATAATAAATCTCAAACTGATTGACAAATTCACTTGTGAAATGGATTGCAGTGAACTGTGTGCCAATGATTGACAATGCAACAATACACTGTATTCTAAAGCCGCTTTTTGTATTGTCTTATTAATGATTAACTCTTCTGCTACAAGAATGTAATGCATTTTAATTATCTGAGTATTTTTTTTAAATATATATATATATATATATATATATATATATATATAATATTTAAAGATAACTATGTATAATTACATATTGATATACACTCACCTAAAGGATTATTAGGAACACCATACTAATAATGTGTTTGACCCCCTTTCGCCTTCAGAACTGCCTTAATTCTACGTGGCATTGATTCAACAAGGTGCTGAAAGTATTCTTTAGAAATGTTGGCCCATATTGATAGGATAGCATCTTGCAGTTGATGGAGATTTGTGGGATGCACATCCAGGGCACGACTGTGGGGGCCATTTTAGTAGAGTGAACTCATTGTCATGTTCAAGAAACCAATTTGAAATGATTTGAGCTTTGTGACATGGTGCATTATCCTGCTGGAAGTAGCCATCAGAGGATGGGTACATGGTGGCCATAAAGGGATGGTCATGGTCAGAAACAATGCTCAGGTAGGCCGTGGCATTTAAACGATGCCCAATTGGCACTAAGGGGCCTAAAGTGTGCCAAGAAAACATCCCCCACACCATTACACCATCACCACCAGCCTGCACAGTGGTAACAAGGCATGATGGATCCATGTTCTCATTCTGTTTACGCCAAATTCTGACTCTACCATCTGAATGTCTCAACAGAAATCGAGACTCATCAGACCAGGCAACATTTTTCCAGTCTTCAACTGTCCAATTTTGGTGAGCTCTTGCAAATTGTAGCCTCTTTTTCCTATTTGTAGTGGAGATGAGTGGTACCCGGTGGGGTCTTCTGCTGTTGTAGCCCATCCGCCTCAAGGTTGTGCGTGTTGTGGCTTCACAAATGCTTTGCTGCATACCTCGGTTGTAACGAGTGGTTATTTCAGTCAAAGTTGCTCTTCTATCAGCTTGAATCAGTCGGCCCATTCTCCTCTGACCTCTAGCATCAACAAGGCATTTTCGCCCACAGGACTACCGTATACTGGATGTTTTTCCCTTTTCACACCATTCTTTGTAAACCCTAGAAATGGTTGTGCGTGAAAATCCCAGTAACTGAGCAGATTGTGAAATACTCAGACCGGCTCGTCTGGCACCAACAACCATGCCACGCTCAAAATTGCTTAAAATCACCTTTCTTTCCCATTCTGACATTCAGTTTGGAGTTCAGGAGATTGTCTTGACCAGGACTACACCCCTAAATGCATTGAAGCAACTGACATGTGATTGGTTGATTAGATAATTGCATTAATGAGAAATTGAACAGGTGTTCCTAATAATCCTTTAGGTGAGTGTAAATATGTATAATAATTATATATTGAATTATTGTTATATGAGGGGCTATCTCAGCAAATATTTGTATATACGATTAATTAATCGGGACACCACGTAATTACTTCAATTAAAAATTGCAATTGATTGAAAGCCCTAGTGGGTACATGTAGGCAACATCATGGGTGTAAAGACCAAATATGTTCTTCATGAGAAAAGAACAATGATGACATTTCAAATCTGCAAAATCCAGCAAATAAATGTGTTCACACTAAAATAGGTTATGAATCAGTTCGCTTACATTATAAATGTAGAGTTTAGGTTTACAGTTGTGGAGAGAGAAGTATAGTTTTAAATGTTTGTGATTATTATTATTTTCTTTTTGTGTGTGTACTCATGTGTGACCATAGGGATGTTTGTTGAGGGTCAGGGTGGGATTGGGGATTGGGAGTGGGGGTTAAATGTTGATTCTGTGAATATATGTTTTGCTTTTCATTGTTAACCGTTTGAATCAATAAAAAAATTTTAATCAGAAGGTTTACAGTTTAAATACACTGACGTGCAAGCAAAACTGGGCAAACTTGCTGCTGTATTCAAGACCTGTTTCTGTGTGTAAACAGCCTGAAGGCCACATGTGAGCTAGCAAAACCAGACCCAACCTAACCCAACTCCCATCACAATACCATAACATAACTCATGACAACACCCAGAATAACAACATGCATTTAGACCTACACACAGTATAAAGAGCTGGATAAGCTCATTAGTCCACAAATGATTTCAACTGCATTAACAAGACCAAATAAAATCAGACTCAGCCTGTAATAGCCCAACCATCAATAAGTCACTTGCACACACTTAAGAGACATGGAAATTCCCATGTTCACATTCAAACCACAAATCTGTAGGAGTCTCCTTTTTGAGAGTTCTTGAAAAATTTTCCACATCTCGATTAAAACAAGAAATCTAAAAGCTCCAGAGAGGTTCTAGCCTAAGTTTGCTGTCAAGGGTGGTCTGAATTATGGCCTAACGGTGAGGAAAACTCCTTTTATGAGTGGGTAGGATGTGGAAGCTTAAACAGTTCCCACCAAGAGATTAGCGGGATGCATCGGTGGCATCTGTGGTCTAAAATAGATCCAAGAGAAGAGAAGGATGTTAAAATGAGAAGTTCAGATGGGAGGGAGAGACACATCTGTATCCAGCATGGGCATCTGGTCTGTTTGATACATAAGCACCACATGTGGGTGATGGGAATTTGAAGTGGAGCATGTTGCGCACTCAGCTGCTTCGCAGTGGTAAAAGCAGACGTGTAATACGCACCCATTGAAGACATATACACATGGGTCACCACAAACGAATTAGAGCTATCTGGTTTGGTACACTAATGTGTCAAAGGAAACTTCCAATCTGTGCTACAAAACTGTTTTTAGCTCAGAAAATGATTTATAAAATTAGGGGTCAAGTCTAGAATGATTTTCCTTGAAAACTCCCCCAAAAGTTACCTGCTGTCTTTAAGAGGGAAAAAAAAACTCCATTAATCAGTTTTTACCACATATAGGTAACCAAGTAGACTGACAGACTTACTGAAACACACTAATGAACACATTACAATTACTTTCCACTAATGGGAAACTGGACTGCATATGTGGTAGATCACAATAAAACTGCTGAAAGGGGGGGCCTGGGTAGCTCAGCAAGTATCGATGCTGACTAACACCCCTGGAGTTGCGAGTTAGAATCCAGGGTATGCTGATTGACTCCAGCTAGGTCTCCTAAGCAACCAAATTGGCCCAGTTGCTAGGGAGGGTAGAGTCACATGGAGCAACCTCCTTGTGATCACAATTAGTGGTTCTCGCTCTCAATGGGGCACGTAGTAAGTTGTGCGTGGATGGCGGAGTGTAGCCTCCACATGCTGTGAGTCTCCGCAGTGTCATGCACAGCGAGCCACGTGATAAGGATAAGCAAATTGACTGTCTCAGCAATAAGAACTGCTGAAAGCAAGCAGGTGATCTCCACCTGAGGAGGTACACAACAACTCTGCACATTGACGATGATATCTAACTTTCCAACACTCTACATTAGAAACTATTTGAATCAATAAAACACTTAACCAAGACTGTTTCACAGAAAACATCAGACATATGATCAAAATCAAAATTTTGCAGATAAAAGCTAAGATGGCAAAGAAGAAATGGGTAGACATAAATGAGATATCCAGAAGAGCATGCAATGTGTGCATTCCTGTACACCAGTTATGCATGAAAACAGAGCATCTTAAATGCCACACATACACATCTGCAAAAAAATGGCCTAAACTCAAGTGTCCCTTGAGACTCACGGAAAAACAAAAATCAAAGCTTGAGAAAAAATGTCAGCATGGAACAACAAGCCTTTGAAGCTCAGAGACACATCAAACGTTTCCTTTATACCGCCTTGAAAGGTTCAAAATCAGGGGTTTTCTAGGACAGGGCAAGTGCTGACCCCACAAACACACTGGAAACAGAAGTGGGTGCCTTTTTTTAATGTGGTTATGCTGCGCAGTACCTACAGAACAACACTATGCTTTCATCCAAAAAAGAATTTAGACGCATGATTTTCTTTCTTCTGTGGAACACAATCAAAGATATTTTGATGGAGATATGATGTGAATATCTCCACACAATGAAAGTCAATAAGGTCCAACACTTTCAAGCTCCAAAAAGGACAAAGGCAGCATAAAGGTAATCCATACGACACAAATGGATTAATACATGTCTTCTGAAGCGATGTGATCAGTTTTGGGTGAGCCTCAAATCCTGATCGAGTCTAGGAGACTGCAATATAAAAATTTATGGTGAAAAGGGAGTGATATTTTGGTCTGTTCTCCCCCAAAACCAACTGTACAATTGTTTAAACAAATTTTTAAAGAGGATCTTGAGAAAGACAGGGGGGACAAGAGATGAAATTAAGAAGATATTTATTCTTCATAGCAGATGAACTTGAGTTATAAGCTTCATTGGACAGATGTCTGGGTATCTGTGGATAATCTAAACAAGCAAACCCTGATGTTTTAGAAAGTGATGAGATCAACTATCAAAACGGCTTTTACACACAGTTATAAACACAAATGTATCATGTGTGTGATTTATTAGGGCAGAAGATGCTCTGATATTACAAGCAGGCTTAACATACTTATCAGTCTGAGACAAACGGCACCAGAGAGGCCTAAGAGAGACCTGCTGATCATAAGACGAGGGATAGGAAAAAGTGATAACAAGGAAAGTTTGAACAGATGCAACATTTCTAAAAGGTGGAATTGTAATAACGGTCATATAAGACCAGCCCATTCGCATTTACTAACACGCTCTTTTTTTTCCACCTTCCATGATGCTTGTTAATCTCCAAAGTTACATTTTGATCACTTATAAAAGAACAGTTCCTCACAAACAAACCACACTATGGCCATTTACACAGTGCTGAGCTTGCAGGATAATTTACTTTTAAGCTTTCTTTAAGAACAAAGAGCACATGTAATCTGACTTATGTTCTGTTTATAAGGACGGATCAAAAGAAAACAAGTGCTCAACTCAAGTTTAAGCATAAAACAACTCAAAGAATAAAGGCTACGGTATTTCTGTTTTTCAGTCGAGCAATCAGCCTTTCAAAGTATATTATTTTGACCAAGAGCCCATATGGATGTGTTTGACACATGAACACTACAACTGTTTTCTGATACTTTTTAGTAGGCTATATTCAGCAGCCGCATGTGCTGACACAAACGGTCACTTTTGTGTCCAGAAAACTGGGCTTCACGTGGACATTCATGCATGCCTTTTTGATGACAAAAGCATCATGCAGAAAACCGAACAAGACTATTTTGGCCTTAAGATGTGCCTATGGTCCTGCATACACCACACCGCACGCACGAAGCGAGCCACAGTGACACCGGCAAAAGCGCCAATGATTCTGAATGTGTCAGAAAAACCAGCAAGGAGACTGTCTGAGCATTTTGTTCATTTATAGAGAGAAATGCACATTAGGGTTGTGCCAACTGACGATGATCTCGGGGATAGATGATGTCAGAGTGACTGCCAATAGCTGATGCCTTTGAAGATTTTGGCTCGTTTTCCCATGTATTCAATTCCTCTTATTGTTATTATTAGGCTATTATTATTATTATTATTATTATCAAATATTACTAATAACTTGCTCTGCGGCACACAGAAACGTGCTTGAAGATCACAAGCAATTTATCATATTATTAAGAACAGGTGACAAAAAAAAACACCTGACACACTGATACAGAGGCGTGCAGTCTTTTGGAATACACGTATGTAAAAGATTCTCACCCTTTCTCTGATTCTGTCTTCTGATTCTATCGGAAGTATAGTCTATGAGTGCTGCAAATGACCTCCAACATCTCAGCTCAGGAGGTGCTTCAAGTTCAGTTCGCTTTATTTCCTCAGAGCAACTGCAGCCTACATCTGTGATTAAAACATAAAATAATACAAAAACACGTTCACCTTGAACCATGATTTATATTTAAGTGATTATTATCATCATTATAATTTTTATTTTTACATTTATAACTGTTTTTATCTTCATTTGTGTATGTAATTTTCTGCCTATACGTTTAGACAGGTACTTGCCTGACGGTAAATGGAAATGTGTATAAATATATATTCTTTTATCACTTCATTATTTTAATTGCTTTTTTGTTTCGAGTGCAATTTGAATTTAGAAATGTTTTTCATTTAAGTTTTTCTTAAATAAATTTTAATTTTCAATGCTAATTTTTACCGATCCCTCAGCCCAGGGGTTGCCAATGTAATTGGATATTGCAAAGTGTGTGTGTGTGTGTATGTGTATATATATATATATATATACACACACACACACACACACACACACACACATTTTGCAATATCCAATTACAGCTCCAAATAAAGCTCTGCACTGGTGGTGACACGATTCCGTAGCCGACTCCTCAGGAGACAGTCCTGGTGCTTGCTGGACACTCTGCGATGTCCTGAAGCCTTCATTGCAGTTGAACCTCTCTCCTTGAAGTTCTTGATGATAAAAAGTGTGTATGAGAGGCATAAGTGTAGAAAATTTAATGCATTTTCAAATTAAAACATTAGTGTGGATGTGGACTGAGAATACAACTTCAGTTTCACCATTCAGCTCTCTTAGCTCACAAAGAATTCTTTAAATGTGCATTTCAATTAGGGCTGCAACCAACGAATATTTTGAGAATTGATTAATCTAATGATTATTAGAACAATTATTCGACTATTCTGCAATTATTGCAACGATTATTCATTAGCTCTTAGCCGATTATTCAGCTTGTGCCCATCTTAAAAGGTTGTATTAAACATGCTTACTAACAATAAAATTTTAAAAATACCTCTAAATGACATTCAGTGAATTAAAGGCAAAGAATGCTATTGTCATCAAGTGTTTTTGTTTTGTTTTCCATTTAAAATAGTCTAAAAACAAGATACATGATGCAACATATAAGATATTTAGACTTGCTTTGAGAATGTATCTTATATATAAGTTTATTTTGTATATACATGTATTTTTTTCACTTGTTTATACTTCAGTGCAGTAAAGACAAAACATACTTCTATTCAAGATCTATTCAATAAAAATAAAGTCTAAATATCTCATATGCTGATTGTCAGGTGAATCTTTTTTAAAGGGATTTTAGATATTTTAAAATATTTGTATTTTTAATATTATATTCAACATTCTCATATAAAAAAAAAATTATTCTGCAGTATAGTTCCTAAAGAAAATATACGTTGTTTTAAAGGAGTTTCAGATATTTATATTGGAAAACAAGCCAAATCAAAAACATTGTATTTTATTGCAGTGTATAATGGGGTGAAGACAACCCTCTCTCACCTTAATGTCCACTACAATCAATCTTTAACTCACAAAAAAAAAACCTCGTTAAGAGCTGCGAATTGCCAATTTTCTTAACGATAAGAAACACACAGTGACACATATATTATGATTCAATAAGTCACGAGCCATCACGTTATAATCTAGCTGCATTAAGCACGCTTGAAGGATGATCATCCCCATGCCAGAGTTTGCCTCAGCTTGGTGCAGTTTCAATCACTCCCCCTTAGATCGAGACATTTGCACAACTCATAGAAGAGGCGCTGAAAGCGAAGTTCCAGAGTTTGTAGTTATTTACATTAACTGCTTCCGTATTACCTGAACTTTATTTTAGCTATAACACATTAAATATAACTGCATTAAAGACATAACACCGGGGTGTTTATTTGAAAGAGCTCTGGCTCCGCTTATTCCACAACGAGAGTGCTTCTGAATGTATTTTTTTTGTTATTTTTGCATTATAATTCCCTTATACTTTGTGATCTACATCACCTGAAGCTGTTTGGAATTTTTAGAGTGCATCTGGACTGCAAGCGTTGTAATTCTTCCTCTCCTCAGTCAGGCACGAACTAATGTGATCTCATGTTACGGTAAATGAGATCAAACGACTATTCGACAATGAAAATTATTGTCAATAACGGCAACTAATAATCTCAGCTCTAGTTTCAGTTTAATTTGTGTAGTGAGAAAACTGAGAGTTCTGCATCAACACACACATACACACCCTTCCATCTGGTACTGAATACACCACAAAGGAAGAGACCACTGCAATGCCCCACCACACATATATATGAACATCCGAACAAACATTTGCACAGTGCACACACTCTGAAATGGACACAAAACTGGGAGTCCTTTGCTAACAAATTGTGCCACAAGAGCTGTTCACATTTCCCAGGGATCTCACTTACTAACCCAAAGTAACTTATTCAGAATTATTTACATTAAACATTTCTGCAGAGTGAAAAACAATAATTATTGTTGTACATTGCTAAACAAACTCAAGTTTCATAAATAGACAAATTATTATTGAGAGGAAGGCAAGTACTGAGTCTGAAAGTGAAGATTAGGACTCTACTTTACCACTCTACTTTTTGCAAAGGCAAAACGCAGTACCTAAATGTTTTGTTACAATTCAGTTAGTTATGCCCAAAAGTGGATCTTTCCGGGGTTGTGGAGGACGAGTCTCAGTTGCCTCCTATCACGTGGCTCGCTGTGCAAGGCACAGCAGAGAATCAAAACATGTGGAGGCTCATGCTACTCTCCGTGATCCACGCAGAACTTACTATGAGCCCCACTGAGAGTGAGAACCACAAATCATGAAGAGGTTACCCCATGTGACTCTACCCTCCCTAGCAACCAGGCCAATTTGCTTAGGAGACCTGGCTGGAGTCACTCAGCACACCCTGAATCCAAACTTGCGACAACAGGGGTAGAAGTCAGCGTCGATACTCGCTGAGCTACCCAGGCCCCCCTGATATTTCACATTCTTTTTTTCCATTTTCTCCCCTTTTCTTCCCAAATTGGGATGCCCAATTCCCAATGCGCTCCAAGTCCTCATGGTGGCGTAGTGACCCGCCTCAATTCGGTGCCAGAGGACGAATCTCAGTTACCTCCGTGTCCGAGAGAGTCAATCCACGCATCTTATCACATGGCTTGAGCGTGTTACCGTGGAGACATAGCACGTGTGGAGGCTTCACGCCATTCTCCGTGGCATCCACGCATAACTCACCACGCGCCCCACCAAGAGAGAGAGCGAACCACATTATAGTGACTATGAGGAGGTTCATCTAACATGACCCTACCCACCCTAGCAACCGGGCCAATTGGTTGCTTAGGAGACCTGACTGGAGTCACTCAGCACACACGGGATTCGAACTCGCGCCTCCAGAGGTGGTAGACAGCATCAATACTCCGAGCTACCCAGGCCAACCTGACATTTCACATTCTTAAAATGAATTAGTGATCCTAACTGACCTAAGACAGGGAAATGTTTTCTATGATAGTGAATAACTGAGTTTAAATGTATTTGGCTAAGGTGTATGTAAACTTCTGTCTTAAAATTTATCAAGAAGGAATGTTACAAACAGCAATCAAGATGAATCAGTGTTAAAGTCAGTAAAAACGGCTTACACTTAAGTGAGTGCGGAACGGACAGATGAAGAGAGGAGGGGGGGGGGGGGTTCTAGGCTTCAGTTTCAGGAGCTTTTTAATTATTCAATGACATGAGCGCTAAGCAGAAACCAGAGAGAGAAAAAAAGACAAGACTTTGACAATGAATTAACCATGCAGGCACACACACAGAGCACACATATACATGCATCCATGGAGACACACAAAGTATTGAGTCTCCATGCGCTTGGAGCCATGTTTGTGCATCTCAGACAAAGGCTAGAAGGCCAAACACACATCTAAAGAACCACTTCCTTCCCAGGAGAATACAATGCAATCTTCCCAGAAACTGTCAAATTAGCCCAATGATTCAGTATGGTGGGCATACTGAGAAGAGTGGGAAACATCCACCCAAACCGAAAACAGGTAATTTTTGAGAACTGTGGTGTGTGAAGGAACAAGCAAAAAGGAAGACTATAAAGCTGTTCTTGAGACTCCCTTAAAAATGTCAGTCGGCTGCTTTTTTAGAGATGAGAGTAATTTCTGGGCCACTAGCTGCACTAAACGGAATGCCAAAATAGGAACCATTTTCAAACAGGTTTCCCCAAACACTCCCTGTTGGTGGGACAAAAACCTAGTCCAGCTCCAAACTCACGCCATTGTTTGAGTGAATGTTTTTATAGCATCACATTTTAAATCATCCTACTAATGACATATGTGTCTCTGCATAGAAAGCTGAGTGTTGATAAAGTATTTTAACATCAACTTAACTTTTTGTTGTAATTTCGATCATTTAGAGCGTCTTCTCAGTGATTTGCATTCCAGATACTCAGTATTCCGGAGCTCATCGTTCTCTTGGTTACAGCTTTGACTGGCAAGGGCTGACCTCTCAGTCTCCATGACAATAACTCATTTACAGACCACAGTGGTCAGCTCTGGCTCGCCCCACAGGAAGTTGGGGGAAACAGAGGCTTGTGATGGGGGTTGGTGTGTCCTTCAGGTCACATAAGCGGTCTCGTCTTTCAAACACCATTTAGAATTTAGCTGCTCTTGAGCAAAACCCCACTGTAAGTAAGAGTCATAGCAGGACATATTATATAACAAAAACCATATACATCGAGTTAAATCATGTGTTGAAGAAACACAATCAAGTTATACAGTTACAAGCCCTCCAACACACACACACACACACACACCTCTTAGCAAATGTTGGATTCATTGCAAAACCTTGAAAATAAGATTGCACAGTGGCTGGTGAGCTCCAGATTTGTGTGTTTGTTTTATGGGTGGTTTGACTTCCCCTCCAGAAATAGGAACTTTAATGTAAACAAAATACCAGGAACAGTTTGGGTTACAGTTATTTTGTTAAAGAAAACTATAGTTGAGGTGACTACTCAGCAGGAGCTGCTGTCTCATCAAATCTAAAACAGCCATTTTAAATCAAATACAACATAAAATTTCTCAGTGTTCAGGTACTGGGACTCCAAGCTTTCACAACTTCACAGGTCTGAAGTACCCTGTCAGCACATTAGAGCATGTGAGAGAGAGTTCTTCCTGATTTCTTTTCCTCTGAGGTGCCCACAGTCTGACCTAGTTTCCACGATATACGTCATTCTCAAAACTGTATTGTGTATACTCAAAGTAGCCAAAAGGCAGCATACAAAAACTGGCACAAAACTGACTTAAATCTGTGTGGCAAGCAGACAGAAGTTATTAACCACTAAACCTACTTTCAAGATATATTCCCTATGTAGTCTAACAAACATAAAAATCAAAATTGAGTAGTCAAATGAGAAAATCAATGTT
Organism: Moxostoma hubbsi; assembly: GCA_032164185.1. Taxonomy (NCBI): domain Eukaryota; kingdom Metazoa; phylum Chordata; class Actinopteri; order Cypriniformes; family Catostomidae; genus Moxostoma; species Moxostoma hubbsi. The sequence goes on from JAVLUX010000023.1 coordinate 14,518,327, forward strand.
GAGCTAAAAAGCAAACTGGATGCTGCTGTCTTTAACAGAGTGAGGTGACTTGGCTTGGATGAACTCTGAGCTCCGGAATCAATTCATGCTTATTGACAGAAACGTCAGAAAGTTTCTCAGATATCTGATCCTCAGTCTAGCCTTGCTACAAACATCTCACTCATTTGTAACGAGTGTCTCAGCGTAAAAGTGCTGGTCTAGGAAAAGCTCCTTCTAATCCATACCCCTGCATTTAAGAATATTTACAATCTAGAAGTCTGATCCTAGACAAGCAGTGACTAAATATTAGGGGTGTAATGATCCACCAACCATAAATGATGCATCGATCAATTAACCAACGATGCTATGCCATCAATTCAATGTGTAAAGTTCGATGTTGGAATGCCCAATTCCCAATGCACTCCAAGTCCTCGTGGTGGTGTAATGACTCGCCTCCATCCAGGTAGCGGAGGACAAATCTTGTATCTGAGACCATCAACCGCGCATTTTAACATGTGGCTTGTTGAGCGCGTCACCGCGGAGACATAGCGTGTGTAGAGGCTTCGCGGAATCCATGCAGAATTGCCACGTGCCCCACCAAGAGCAAACCACATTATAGCGACCACAAGGATGTTACCCCATGTGACTCTACAATGCCTAGCAACCGGGCCAATTTGCATGCCCTGGATTCGAACTTGTGACTCCATGGGTGGTAGTCCCCGGTAACGCGCTCAACAAGCCACGTGATAAGATGCGTGGATTGATGATCTCAAATGCCGAGGCTGGCACCCGGATTGAGGCGTGTCACAATGCCATCAAGAGGACTTCGAGCGCATTGGGGATTGGGCATTCCAAATTGGGGAGAAAAGGAACGATGTACCTTAATTTTAACGCTTAAATGCCAGCCATGTCCATACTCATTTCCATCATGTGATGCAGCAACCTTATGATATCAATCTCACTTCATAAGAGCAAAATATGCTTCTCACATGAGACAAGTATGTGCGCGGAGTGACTGAAGTCACGCTTTGCTTTATCGGTGTGTGCGCATATCTACAGGGCTGCGAGCTCTGGTGACAGGATAGCATGGAGGAGTTCACATGAGTGATTAAATTGGGCTTCAAACTCCATATCATGGCACATGAAACACATTTGATTTCTAAATGAGAGTTTTTGCTTTTAAAGCATTTTGGAGCAATTCAACTATGTCAAACGGCTAAAGAACCCTAATATTCTGAACAGAGCCGATGAGCTACAGAGAAAACACCTGCCATGGGCTACCTCCATCCCCCACTCCCCTCCCCTGTTGCAAGTTTTTGTTATGTTGTAGATGTACTGATTATGTGCTAAGTGTTGCTGAGATGTTTTTTCCTGTTCCCACACTGTAATCCTCACAGGAGTATAGTCTGGAGGTTGTTTTTTTTTTCTCACCTTTCCCCATGTAATGCTGTATATCTTCTCAATTCCCTGTCTTCCTGCCCTGTCTACCCCGTCGTCATATTGTATGTTTGTATGGGCAGGATGATGGCCAATTTCACTGGTTACTTTCACTTGTGACTATGTGACAAAGGGTTACTACTACCATGCACCTTACTAACATTTATCACAGTAAACTGTAACAGAACCTTTCAATACAACTGTGGAAATTGTAGCTAAGAAAAATTAGGGAGAGCACATACTTTCCTGTCATGGGTATTCTGGATTAAAAGACTTGCTTGACTGTTGTACAGATGACAAATTGTCAGAAAAAAAACTCATCAGGAAATGAGCTGTCATCAAACGATTGGTGATCACTAGTATGTGATTGTATGACTATTTTTTTGTGTGTGTGTATGCATGTATGCATGCATGCATGCATGTATGTATGTATATATATATATATATATATATATATATATATATATATATACATACATACATACATATATATATATATATATATATATATATACATATATATATATATATATATACATATATATATATATATATATATATATATATATATATATACATACATATATATATATATATATATATATACATATATATATATATATATATATATATATATATATACATACATATATATATATATACATATATATATATATATATATATATATATATATATATACATACATATATATATATATATATATATATATATATATACATACATATATATATACATACATATATATATATATATATATATATACATACATATATATATATATATATATATATATATATATACATACATACATACATACATATATATATATATATATATATACACATACATATATATATATATATATATATATATATATATATATATATATATATACATACATATATATATATATATATATATATATATATATACACATACATATATATATATATATATATATATATATATATATATACATATATATATACATATATATATATATATATATATATATATATATATATATATATATATATATATATATATATATATATATATACATACATATATATATATATATATATATATATATACATACATATATATATATTTTTTTTTTTTTTTTTTTTTTTTTTTTTTTTTTTTTTCCTCCCCCGTATTAACTGAAGAACGTTATTTTGTTTTGGATGTCCTAATATGGATGCTGGATTTGCACTTTTCAGAGAGCTCAAGAAAATATAAATAAAAAAAAGAAATTTTATTTTGGTTGCATTTTTGACATAATACATTTTTCATGCAAAATAGGCACATAATATCATAATATCGCTTGCAGGCCCTTAATAGAATAAAATCAAAATCGTGGCACACTTCGAGGTATCGGCAAACATCAGTTAGCTGGCTAAGAGAATCGATACAAGATCATATTGTTATGAAACTGACGATATACCCCATACTAAATATACAGAGGGAGATAATTTTACACTAGAGCAGAGTTGGTGAGTCTGTAGGCTACACACTTGAGGGAATATGTTATATGTTACATAAGGCAACTTGCAGACAAAGACAAACAGCAGATTCAATCACAAGTACAAAACAACCCCAAAGCGTTCCATTAGTAACACTTTCAAAGGAAAAAAGCAATGAAACTACTAAAGAAAATGTTAGTCACTTATAATTGACAGCTAAATTGTGACAAATTCAAAAGGAAACATATCCTTTCTTGCCAGTAACTTTACTCAACAAAGCAGGAACTTTATCTGCCTGTTGGAAAGCCTGCAAGATACATTCAGCACTGATGTTCTCCTACCAAGACACTCAAGGACAATTAAACTAACAAACAAATTTACTTGACAAGCACAATTAGCACAAATCAAAATCCTCTCCAGCCCCAGCATAACAAAAACGTGTTTAAAGCCGATTCACATTACCCTGAAAGATTACTAAACATTACAAAACACTACCATCTAATGACTTTTAACACACTTTATTAGACTGCTTTATGATTCACATTTCAACAGTGTGATACTAGAAACAATAAAATGACAATACATGATGTATGTACGTGTGTTAAACCATTGATTGTCCTAATAAATAATTGAGATGTAGCAGCACCGGGTGGTACCAGGGGGGGCCTGATTGACATCCTGACATCAGTACGGGGACGGGACAAAGGCCACATTGGGTAGGACCAGATGCACAGTCTGCCTATGCAAATTACTCTTAAGCGTTTAAATACATCAGCAAAGAACAATGAAGCGTCTATAACGAGCCCACAAAAGCCAATGCAAATTCTGGCCATAAATTATATGTTGTGTATTGCTTTCAGCGACCACGTTCCGGATTAGTATGAATCTCCATTGTCTCAGGGCAGTCCAATCAAGTTTGGACTGAAGCCTCTGCATTATCAAAATAAAAATGTATCAAATTGTAACATTTCCTCAATCTCTAGACTTCATATTGAATTCTATATTGCCATTACTGACTATAATTATTGCTACTATTGTTTTTTTTGTCAATAATAGCAATAATGTGATTTATAGTTAGTATCCATTTCCATCCGGGCTGAAAATATAAATATATAGTACACAATTGTCATAAAATGCATCTCTGACAAGCTTTTAAGAGCAATATAGAAGGGAGTACTTAAATGACCCTGCTTCAGTCACACAGTCAGCCTTAACAAATGTCAATCGGTTTTAGGAAAGACACCCCAAGCAAATATTTCAGATAGGCAACTGAAACAATAATCGTTTACAGAAAAATAAATAATCTGGCTACTGGCAAACTAACTAACAGAATGAAACCACAACATTACTGTTTAACTTTAAACGGGTCGTTGGATTAAAAACAGCATAATAACCCAACGACCTTTTTGACAAATAAAAGACAACATTTAACGTGTCATAATCGCAAGGAGGCATGCCAGCATTTTGACGAAGCACTGGTGTAGTTGTTTATTTTTGTGATGAACATGAGATACTCACGGCGGTGCTGATGTGGGTCTTTTACGAGCCTCGAACAAAGAGCTGCTCCGTTAGCACAGGTTTAGCTACAACCGCTGTCTGACTGAAAAAAAATAATGAAATGAACTAAAAAAAATAATCACGGAACGAATAAATAATGGGGAGCTCGCGAAGGACAGAAGAGTTTAGCGAGGCTAACTTGCTAACAAAGGCAGGTGTAGAGAGTTCTTCACAAATGTAACACAAAAACACTCTCTTTGCTGTTATATAGTTAGTGTGGTCAAGAGAGTATCCGATTCGGAAGAAGAACAGATGATTTCATTAAAAAATGCTGACTAAAATGGTGTTGACCGCCGGCTGGTTCACTACCACAGTAAACTGACTGAGGTGTGTTTTGTGTTGTAGTGGCTCCTGGCTCGAGACTCGATGAGCGGAGATAAAATCTCCAGCGTCACTGATTGGGTAATGGGGATTCTGGGTAATGTAGTTGTCGGCAATAGGCTCAAACGCAAGCGCACAGGGCACATATGCAACTTCCCAGCAAAACTCATATTTTCTTTCTTTCTTTCTTTCTTTCTTTCTTTCTTTCTTTCTTTCTTTCTTTCTTTCTTTCTTTCTTTCTTTCTTTCTTTCTTTCTTCATTTCTTTATTTTTGTCTCTCTCTTTATCTTTGAAATTAGACATCGTAATTAAGTGCAATTCGCCCTCAATTACCTTTCACATTGTCTTTTTTGGCATGTAGTTTTGGATAGGCAGATGAATGACTCAGCGATCAGGAAGCCCTTTTACATATTTTATTAATATACGTTTATGCTATTTGTTACAGGTGATTATGAGGAACTGGATGAACATAATGAGATTGCATAATTATTGGTCATTGCATGCATAATGACTCATCACCTGTCTTTAAGCATATTTGTCAGGCACAGGGAAGTTTGGTGTCAGTAACGTATTCTAAATACTTTGGATTACTTCTTCAGCACTGGTAGATTTTTTTTCACTTGTTTTGACTATAAAAACTCTGCCAGTACAGTTAGACAAAATACACGTGTTAAAAATACATTCTCAAAAATCAAAATATCTTAGATAAAGATAAATCAAATTGATCTTGTTTTAAGGATTTATAGATATTTTTACAGGAAAACAATACAAAAATTATTATCAAGAATATGATTTTTGCCCTAATATCAAAGGTCTTACTAGAAAAAATAAATTATGATATAATGTGAATTTTCTTGATAAAAAAATATGATCATGACTGGTAACATGTGCATGTAAAATGGCTAGAAATAGCATTTTAGCTTAGCGTAAAGCTGACAATTTACACAAGGTTTATTTCTATTTCTTCTGCTCCAAACTTACTTCAAACTTACTTCTCTGTCTGCTCGTATGAATGAAACACATCATAAGAAAGTGTTTCACCGCTGTTCAAATGCACTTTGGATCGCATAATTTATATGTATAAATGTTTTCCATCTGAAAGGACTATTAAATGAAACAAATGACAATAAAATTCAAAGTAATCTCTTCAGTAATCAAATACTTTTTGAATGTAACTGTATTCTAATTACCAATGATTTAAATTATATCTGTAGTGGAATACAGTTTATATTTGTATTTTATATATATATAATCCCATTACATGTATTCCGTTACTCCACAACCCTGCCTGTATATACAATCTCAAATCTGTCAAAGGCTTTTCAAAAGAGTATCAAAAAGTCAAATATAAAGCACCGTGTGAGCCACATTATTTGGGCACAGTGACGCTAGACAGCAAGAACACATTTAGATTAGGCAGTAAAGGAAACTCATCTAATCAAGTGATAACCTGTTTGTGGAATAGAGAATAGATACTCTGCTCTTCTTATTATAAAAGCATATGTTAACCTCAGTCACCACTTACTTTCATTGCATCCTTTTCCCACACTAGTCACTTTCACACATACAGCATTTTCCAGAAAATTACCTGCAATATTTAGTTTAGAGCTCATGTGTGAACACTGCCCATTGAAAATATACTGGTAACTTTGCACTGCACTTCTCTTAATAAGAAGTTGTAACAGAACCCGAAAAGTTCAGTTTTAATGCTATGTGTGAGAAGAGTCGTAAAATTAATGGTTTGAGCACATACGAGATCAGTATGCCCTGATGTAAAATGGTGATGATTCAGTTACTCTGGAGGCAATGAAATGTCGTCAAATTGGACAGATAGTAAAATCTGTCCAATTTTGGGGTGTGTTTCCACTTGAGTTTATGATCTGATCGACTTGACATTTGGAGTGTCATTTAGTGTATGATGCCCAATTTTTGTCTGTATTAATTTACATAATCATTAAGTGTGTGTTATCTAGTATTTTTAGAGTCTGTTCAGGTTTTAGAAGAGGTGTTGTGTAATCCAGCCTAAAAGTTTTTCGACTGTTAAAATATTTGATGGCAATTTTTATTATTATTGTTTTTTTGTTTTTTTATCCCATTTTCTCCCAATTGGAATGCCCAATTCCCACTACTTAGTAGGTCCTCGTGGTGGCGCTCTTACTCATGACATCACAGAGACTCACAGCATGTGGAGGCTCATGCTACCCTCCGCAATCCACACACAACTTACCACGCAGCCCATTGAGAGGGAGAACCACTAATTGTGACCACTAGGAGGTTTCCCCATGTGACTCTACCCTCCCTAGCAACCAGGCCAATTTGGTTGCCTAGAAGACCTGGCTGGAGTCACTCAGCACACCCTGGTTTCAAACTCACGACTCCAGGGGTGGCACCCAGCGTCTTTACTTGCTGAGCAAGCACATTATGATTAGTCCTGGTCTATATAATGGGTTCAGTGGAGAGAAAATTTAACACACAAAATTACACAACACAGGTTTAATTTTGTTTGATTTACTCTTTCTAACAATTCAGTCCACTGAATTGGCCATCTTTGGAAGGCTATTACCAGTCATGACAGTGCAGCTCCTATCTACTTGAATGGGAAATTAATGAAATATCCTAAACGGTTTGTCAAGATTATCTGGTATCATAAAGTGTGCTTCTTTAGCTCAGATTACACTAAAAAATTCAATTTTCTTGGCTTGTATCGCTAATGCACATGCTCATTGTCGAGTTGATTGACATGTCTGTATTAAAAAGGTGATTGGCTCTTTTACCTGCAAAGCAGGACTTCTTTTCAACATCCATTGACTGTTGGTTGCTGTTGGTTGTTCCAATTTCTCCCATTCATTTTTCTAGAATTGGCCCATCTCTACTAAATAATTTCTGTTTACTCTAACATAATCTGGTTATATCCTATCCACCTCTAACTAATCCAAACCTGCACATATCTGCACAAAGCTCACAGCAGTGTTGTGTAAACTGTTCAATGTTGATACAGGACACATGATAAAACACTTATAGTTTACTGAAGACCAGCAACAATGTAAGCCAGGTGCATCATCAACAGCATACAAACATTTCACAAAGATTTGCAGACATTTTTGGAGGTTGGTGTTCAGTGGTTTGTCAGTGCATCCGGCCATGAACATGCACACGCATGCACATCTCATCAGATGGGCTATCTGAGATTAATCTCTGCTTTAATCTGTTGTCTGTACTTATGTGGCCATGGCAACAATTTTTTATTATTTTTTTTTACTTTTGAGGAAACATTTTTAATTAAAGTACCATTAATTACAAAGTGTTAAACATACAAATTAGAATCTTTTACTACTAAAGTCAGTAATTATACTGGCACACATCTTTGTTAAAAAGAAACAAAATGTAAAAAATGTTGGTAACGTATTATCCATCCATATCCATATTATCTATTAGAAAGGAACAGTAAAACATATGTATACAGAATCAATATTTAATTCTAACTACCCCCAACAACACCTCAGTGGTCACATATTTATAGACACACAACAAACAAAAAATATAAATAAATAAATAAAATAAATAATAAACTAATCACACACATCCCCTACACCTCTCTCCACTGTTCCTCCCCGAGAGACCTCCAAAAAAGACAGATATTTGCCCCATTTCTCCCCAAACAGGTATAGAATCCCTAGTCTTCCGGATATCCCCTCCTCAAGAGCTGCCACTCTGGCCATCTCTGAACACCAGTCCTGAAATGGGGGCGCTTCATCTGACTTCCAACTCCTTAAAATAATCTGTCTGGCAATCATAATACTAGTGAGGACTCACTAGTTTTTTATGTGTTTAATCTCCAAATTATTGACTGTCCCATCTCCTAAAATACAGAGTCTGGTGCAGAATAAAAAGGCCAAACCCTTGCACATAAAACTGAATCCTCAACCAGAACTCTTGTATCTTAACACATCCCCAAAAGACATGGGTTGTGTCTCCATCTTCTGATTGACATTGCCAGGAGGTGGGTGTGTCTTCAAAACCAAGCCTATGCAATCTAGAGGGGGTCCAATAGACTATATGTAAAATCTTAAATTGCATATGGCGAACCCTTGCATCTCTAGATGCAGATTTGACGTTTTTTTAGAATCCTAGCCCACACTCTTTCCTCCAATACCAAGTTTTGATCTTCCTCTCACAATCTTTTAAGAGAAGCTGAAGTTTCGTCCCCCGACTCTGAATTAGCAGGGAGTAATACACTGATGCCTCTTTTCCAAAAGCAGTAATCACCACTCCCAGTATCTGCCACTTTAGGGTGATGTACACCACTCCCAAAAACAGTACAGAGCAGGTGGCGCAACTGTAAATACTTATAGAACTGAGATCTTGGAATCCCAAAAAGTTTATCCAAATTTTGAAAGGATCTCAACACTCCACTCTCATATAGGTCACCGAGAGTGTAGTAGCCCCCTCCCAATCCATTCTGACCAGCAAAAAGGGGACTTGATGCATAATTTGGGGTTCAGCCATATGCTCGAGGCAACATTTATAAAAATGTCCGAATTAAACAGTCTGGATACTTTTGTCCATACCGAGTTCAAATGTGAGATAATTGAATTTAGTTATTATTCCTATTTTGATTTGGATGTTTCCTTTCTAAAAGAGTTTATTTCTCTAAAAGAGTTATTTTCTCTAAAAGAGCAAAATACACAGTGGCGTTGAACTTCCTTTTCAGGACGCGTCTTTATAAAGATGCCTTTCCGCCCCTGTGTAGTTTCTGGATGCGGTAGAGTGCTCTACGCTCCTGACGGTCACAGGTGCTGCCTTGTGTGTCTTGCAGTGATCACACCGAGGAAGCAGTTGTGGATGGTTCGTGTTCTCACTGTGAGAATCTTACCATGGCAACATTGCAGTCGCAGCCTTCCTTCCTAAGAAGGAACGCCACTCCAGCCGTCCCCCACGTCACTCCTTCTTCCCACGGGATTGAGGATGACCCGGCCGGCAATGGAGGCAATTTGGGGATGGCAACGGGCTCGGTTTCGCCGGGTTTTGCCCCCAGACACCCTCGTTGACTTCCGTCCGGGCTTGAGGTAACAGCGGCTCACCTCACGGCCAGCCTGCCTATCCTCTTGAGCCCCCCGAGCCGGATGAGCTCGCCGCTGCATCGTAGTGTGGTCCAGCGCCTGAAACGGATCACTCAACTGATGCCGCCTTCGGGCCAGCACGCACAGTCTGAGGCTAACGCCCAGATGTCCAACATGCTTGCACAGTCCGCAGTCAGCGTGGGGCTGGACTGGAACCCTCCATCCTCCCCACAGCCTTCGCGGCTGGATGATTGGTACCTTGGGTCTGCACGCCGCTCACAGCCACACATTGGTTCCTTTCTTCCCGGAAGTGCATGATGAGCTGACGAGTTCGTGGAGGACACCCTTTTCCACGCATCACCGTGCCTCTCGCTCATCCGCTCTCACTACTCTTGACGGCGGAGTGGCCCACGGGTACATGGCGGTCCCCCAGGTGCCCCGAGAACGCCGCCACCTGGCAGGGTCAATCTGTGCTCCCCTCCAAGGCCTGTAGGACAACGTCTTCACTGACCTCCAAAGCCTACAGCGCCACCAGACAGGCCGCTTCCGCCCTGCATGCCATGGCCCTCCTGCAAGTCCACCAGGCCAAGGCATTTAAAGATCTGCACTTGGGTAGTCCTGATCCAGACGTGCTGCAGGAACGGCGCTCAGCGACCAACAACGCCCTCAGGGCCACGGAAGTCACAGCGCGGTCACTTGGGCAGGGCGATGGCCACTCTCGTGGTTCAGGAACAACATCTGTGGCTGAACATGGTCGAGATGCGCGAAGTGGACAAGACACCCTTCCTCGAAGCACTGTCTCCCAGTTCGGCCTTTTTGGCGACACTGTCGAGGACTGCGCCTAGCATTCTACCGCCACACCTGAACAGTCCCGGCACATTGGACTCAGACCTCTGAAACTCACAAGAAAACTTGCAAGTCCAAGATCGGTCATAAGACAGCGCCTTTCTTGGGTACGATGAAGTAAGGGCTGTAGGGACCCTTCTTCATCTCGGTTGGAGGGACAGACTCTATCGCGTCTTTGAGTATGAGACGTTTCCACACACAGGAATTTTGCATATTTGCCATGCACTGCGGTAAAGCGGACGCCCGCGAAGTGGGGTGGAGGCCTGGCAAACTGAATTGCGTAACAGTCGGATGGTCCTGGCCAGCCAGCGTGACAGATTGGGAAGTGAAAGACATGCATCCAAGCTCCATGCTAGGGGCACTAAGGGGATGACTATTTTTGACATATCCGGCAGGGCTTCGCAGCGGGGCAGAGCATGTAATGCTGCGTCGGGAGGCAAAGTAGCATCCCAAGGCTCTGGTGCTGAGGAGGAGGTCCGGTGGAGGCATCCTCTGGACTCGTCAGAGCCGGCCGGCTGTGCGGGGACTGTTGAGGTGTGGCGGCAAACGTCTCGATCTCTAGGTCGTCCGTGCTCAGGAGACCACAAGGTTGGCCCTCGCCCGTTCGAGTGCTGGCGCTTCTTACCTTCGTGGCCCGGGGGGCACGATCGGTCATTGCGCGCAGTTCCTGCAGCACATCAAGAACAGGACTACCCAAGTGCAAATTCTGAAGTGCCTTGTCCTGGTGTTGGTTGCAGGAGGGGCCTTGGCACGCAAGGCGGAGGTGGTGTCGAGGGTGGTGAGAGCGGAGGAGCAAGGAAGCTGGTTTCTGGCAGTAAAAGGTGCCCTTTACGGCTTACTCAGCTCGTCATGCACGTCCGGGAAGAAAGGAATCGGGGGGGGGGGGGGGGGGGGTTTGTGAGCGGCGCACATGCCCGCGGAACCAATCAAGTAGCCGTGGGGGGGGGGGGGGGGGAGTTTTCCAGCCTTGCACTCGCGGTAGCCAGGGAAAGCGTAGTTGCCCTCTGTGCCTCAGGCTCAGACTGGGTGAGCAGTGGCGGCCCAGACGAGTCATCAGCATCAGACGCCGCTGTAACGCTCTCCGATGCAGCGGCGATTTCGTCATCCAATTCCGGAGCTCGAGGGGATTTTCCCGGCAAAATGGAACCCGTCATTATCCCCAAATCGCCTTCATCGCCCGCGGCGCCTCCCCCAATCCCGTAGGAAGAGGCGAGGTGCGGGGGGCAGCTGAAGTGGCTTTCTCTCATGACAAAAGAAAGCCGCGACCGCAATGCTGCCATGGCTATGTTCTCGCACTGAGAACATGAACCATTTATAAAACGCTGCCTGCATGTGATCGCAGCCCAGGCACGCGAGGCAGCTTTTATGAACGTCAGAGGTGGGAAGAAATTAACCGCATCCAGAAACTACACAGAGAAGGAAAGACGTCTTTAAAAAGACACGTCCTGAAAAGGATGTTCAACGCCAGCTGTGTATTTGCTCTTTTAGAGGAACTTACTCTTTTAGAGAAAATAACTCTTTTAACTGCACTGTCGAAGCGCCCAGGGGCAAACTGCACTGCCGTGCAGAGAAGGAGAAAGCCACTGAGGTGTGCCATAGATCCAACAGCAGAATCAGCTCAGAGGAAGAGGAACAGGTGTGTGACTTGCAGCTGACTGCATACACGACCATCGGCTCCGAAGAAAATTTCTGAATGAACTCGACGTATTTCCCCGCCTTTATACCCGTATGTCCGGGGGCGGGGTATGCAAATACTGTCTGCCAACTTCTCAATGGCCTTTTTTCATAGATCAGATGCATATTCGGCGCTCAAGAGAGACCCCTTGTGTCGCTTCTTCGATACAACGTCGAAGTGAGCAACAGACGGTGAACCTGTTTTTATTGTTGTTGCTGTGATAAGTTACTGGATGTAGCATAACCAGGCTGAAATGTGGCCAGAGAGAAACGTACAACAGTGTGACAAGAGCATGTGAAAGAATCACAATCCTCAAGCTTAACCAAATTTTACATATCCCAGCTGCCCTGTGTTTGGCAGACAGCTCACAACTTGTTGTCAGGCTGTCATGGTGACTGTAGCCATGTAATAAAATATATTTACAGAATGTTTTTTCTATGAAGAAACAACACTGAAGAATTATAGTGAAGATTCTGCAACCTTGAACACGAGTCAAAATATCGTCATGATCACCTTTTAGTATATTTTATAATGAAAACAAAAATCTCAAACCTTATTTAAAAGTTTTTATTTTTTGGAGTATAAAGTTTCTGTACACTTAGTTCTTAGAGTAACTCGACTAAGAGCTCTCAAGTATTTAATAGAACAATAATGAGCTCTTTTCTGCAGATTCTCAGATTCTTAGAGCAGATTCTCTCTCAGAACAACTCACACATTCCTTTTTCAGTTTTTCTTTTTTATCTCCCTTGCATCTCTTACATTCAACCCTTTATTAGGAAAGCACCGAGATACAGATAAAGAATCTACTTATAGACTTTGATTTCACAAGGTTGTAATTCTGGTGATGTCATTTATGCAGTTTACACTGTTCCTTTATGCATTTTATGTAGTTGACAGTTCTTCCACCACCATACATGTTGGAAGACATATATCAACATTTCGATTCTTATATAATGCTAAATGTAACTTGGAATTGGTATGGTTTTTACACCTGAAGTGTGTAATTTTGGGATGTTAAAACCAAACACACATTGGCTCTACATATGACTTGAATCTGTTTTTTGGCCAATGGCCAGGGTTGGGGAGTAACTAAATACATGTAACAGGATTACATATTTAAAATACAAAATATAAGTAACTGTATTCCACTACAATTACAATTTAAATCATTGGTATTTAGAATACAGTTACATTCAAAAAGTATTTGATTACTGAAGAGATTACTTTGCATTTTATTGACATTTGTTTCATTTAATATTTAGTCCTTTCACATTTATACATATAAATTATGCGATCCAAAGTTGCATTTGAACAGCAGTGAAACACTTTCTTATGATGTGTTACATTCATACGAGCAGACAGAGAAGTAAGTTTGAAGTAAGTTTGAAGTAAGTTTGGAGCAGAAGAAATAGAAATAAACCTTGAGTAAATTGTCAGTGTTACGCTAAGCTAAAATACTATTTCTAGCCATTTAACGTCCACATGTTACCAGTCATGATCATAGTTTTTATCAAGAAAATTCACGTTATATCATCATTTCTTTTTTCTAGTAAGACCTTTGATATTAGGACAAAAATCATATTCTTGATAATAAAAATATCTAAAAATCCTTAAACCAAGATCAATTTGATCTTGTTTTAGAAACAACACTGCATAAGATATTTCGGTTTTTCAGAGAATGTATTTTTAACGTGTATTTTGTCTAACTGTACTGGCAGATATTTTATAGTCAAAACAAGTGAAAAAGACTACCAGTGCTGAAGAAGTAATCCAAAGTATTTAGAATGTTACTGACCTTGAGTAATCTAAAGGAATACATTACAAATTACATTTTACAGCATGTATTCTGTAATCTGTAGAGGAATAAATTTCAAAAGTAACCCTCCCAACCCTGGCAATGACAGATGGGGAGTGTTCAGGAAACAATCATACATTTTGCTATTAATTTTGGTATGCTAGTGGCACAGAAATTACACACTTTACCCTTTATATGAATTTCAGTGAAATACATTGAAACAGATATTTTGACCAACCATTTCCTCAATTTGAATGTATCAATTGTTTTGGTTCAGTGCACTTTTCTTAGAAATAAAGAAACATTGATTCTAGAAACATCGATTTCTAATAGTATGACTTTTAGAAATGGATCTATTTCATGAGCAAATATGGATGTTGGGTGTGGTGTTTGATTTCCCATAATGATGAATGATGTCTGTATGGGAGGAAGAGGCTTTTTCCTGCAGTTCTTAAAACTGAGGAAAACTGTGAAAGTTTTTAGCTTTTTCCTTGCTACAGTTCTCCTCTTTTGTTGGTTATGCAACACATTTTTTGACATTCCAAGCTTAAAGTTTGACAGTGGAACAAGACAGTTTTACAGGAATTAGCATTTAGATAACATATGGATAATCTTTGATCATCTGAACAAGTTGCGTAAGGATGATACCAAAAAGTAGTGTGACATATTTAACTCTATGTCAGCAATATAGAATGACTAACTGACGTAATGCATCCAACTCTGACCTCGCTTTCATCTAGTCTCTCTTGTCTGCATAAATGGCCATATTCATGCAGTGTGCTGATAAGCAGCCACACTTGAAATCAGTGTGTAGGTAATTAGCTTTTCTGTTTATTGTCATGCTAGCATGATGAAGCTAGTTGCTCTTTCACCTGCATCTCAGGGAGGTGCATTCTGAATTAAAGGAAGAATTCAGGCTGTTGTTTTGGACCACATCTGTTAAATGGGTGTCAGTAACCAATACTTTTGACTCTCCTCTCACCTTATAGAAATAGACAGGAAATGTGTACAATAATTCACGTAGAAGCCTATAATGAATATATCTCGAAATATTCTGGAAATAACATCATGAGAGATCTTGAGAAGCTTTTGAAGCTGGTAATTTAAAAATGTACTAATGGGTTGATAATGTAGGAAGATGGGAAACTGCAAGAGCTGAAAGAGGTGGATGGAGGGCCTGGGTAGGTCAGTGGCTACTAAAGACGCTGGCTACCACCCATGGAGTTCGGTAGTTCAAATCAGTGCTGACTGACTCCAGCCAGGTCTCCTAATCAACCAAATTGGCTTGGTTGCTAGGGAGGGTAGTGTCACATGAGGTAACCTCCTTGTGGTCACAATAATGTGGTTCGTTCTCAGTGGGGCGTGTGGTGAAAGTGAGGTGAAAGTTAAAGGAGTATAATGGTTTGAAAAACATTATTATACAAATACAAATAAATGTTATTATAAAAAGATCTTATTACAAAGGTTTATTGTTCAAAAAGATGTCATATTTCTACTTCCATTGAGAGCATGTCAACAACATATAAGGACATTTTATGCAACATTTCAAGAGGTAGCATATAATGGTTTTTGAGACACATACTCGAAATGGCAAACTACTTAAGAAACCTTTGCCAAACCTTTGTCTCTAAGCCTCAGCTAGAGCAAGAAAAATAAAATCTAGAACCAACAAAGCTTTAATCCCAATATCAGTTAAAGTTTTATGAAATTATACCATGAAATTCCAGTTTATTCTGGGCAGTGATTATTCAGCACAACTACCGGTGCACTGATGCGATAGTAATGTTAGTACGCCAACATAGGTGTACACGGCTCCATTAGTTTTATTTGAGTATTTGCACTGTTCGTAAATATTAACATGTTGCTATTTAAATTGTAATTTAAAGGAACAGTTCACCCAAAAATTAAAATTCTCCCATCATTTTCTCACCCTCATGCCATTTAAGATGTGTATGACTTTCTTTCTTCTGCAAAACTAAAACTAAGATTTTTGTTTTTCTGTAGGTCCATTAAATGCAAGTGAATGGTGACCAGGCCTTTGTAACTCCTTTTCACTGTACATCTTGACAGCAGTCTCCATGGTGATTATGATTTCCAGCTTGATTACACTTCCTATAGCGCCATTTAGGTCTCTGAACACGTATCAAGCACTAGGAAGTGTAATCAAGCTTGAAATCATGATCGTGCCTAGAGACATCAATGGCAAGATGTACTGTGATAACGGAGTTATAATTTGGTCTTTTTAGTTTTACGCAAAACCGACTGTATTGTTTCAGAAGCCATGGATTACAGAATCGTATGGATAACTTTTATGATGTTTTTATGTGATATTTGGACCTTCAGAGTTCTGATTACTATTCACTTGCATTGTATGGACCTACAGAGCTGAAATATTTTTCTAAAAATCTTTGTGTTCTGCAGATGAAAGAAAGTCACACACCTCTGGGATGGCATGAGGGTGAGTAAATGATGAGAGAATTTTCATTTTTGGGTGAACTATTCCTTTAAGCAATTTAAATTTTGTGTTTTCATTCATTCTTAAAAATACAGTTATTATGGGGATCTGATATAATGCACATTATAATCAAATTCACAGATAGTTTAAGTGTACTTTAAGTAGCTTGCCACAGTTAAGTTAAGCCTAGATTTGTTCAGTCTGGCTTTTGTGTTGAGACTTACAATTACACCAAACCAGCATGTGGATCTGGCCAATGAAGGAAAAGGTTTAAATCAAATATCTTTAAGTTGAATATGTAAACAAATCAAACTGTTTGAAGTTTACAAGTAATGTGATATGCACACCTAAGAATTATACCCAAAACCAACATAATTTTACCAATTTAACACATACTTCTACTAAAGTATTGCACACTAAAATATTAATCAAGCTATACTTACCATTTCATGCAACTTAGCATATGTCTTTGCATTGTGCTGCAGATAGTGCTGCCTTCAAATATTGTTAAACAGATCTAAAATAATAGACAAAATTGTTTTTCTGTTCAGCAAGATCGCAGGTTTAACTTTGACCTGTTTGTGCTCAAATGTAAACATTGCCTTTCTTCCTTCATTTTCTTTATGGCATTTGGTGAATTATTAACACCCCAACTGTTAACGTGTAAAAACATTTATCATAAAAACAATGATTAAGCAGCAATCTGGAAAAATACTCCCATTCCCTATAATGTCCGGAAAAGAATCCTCGCTCATCAATGTCCTTTCTGTTCAGGATGAGAAGGTACAGGGTTGGGCAACATTGTAGGTTTCACCAGAGCAATGTACTGCAGGTTTAACTAGGTTGTATACTATACAAGGCTTTCTGGCACAAACAAGGCATTTGGAACATGCACAAAGAAACTCAGGAACACAAAACCTAGTCAGTAAAGTCATCCTGCATTATATAAACCAGTATGGGAAGTCCCAACTGTAAAAAATGCTCCAGCTGTTTGACAGAAGTAATGCTGGAATAGTTCGAGAAAAGTCTCTTAGCCGGTTAGAAGTCTCATGTTGATGGTCCTCGGGAGGAGGAACCTGATTGGCCAGTCCTGGGTAAATGTGTTTTTAAAGAGAGAAAGAGTTCAGATTGGCAAATCCATGTGTCCATCATTTTTCATCCATCATTTTTCTGGCAGGGCAGACACCCAATAGGCCTCTGTCCAAGAGAGCAAGAGAAGCCTGGTCGGATGAAGCCTGGGCATCGCCTGATGCCACTATCCCCAATCTGAAGCCCCTTTCCTTGGCAAAGCCTCTCATGTTCTAAGTTTAAGAATAACAGTTGCCAGCATAAGGAAAAATGTGTTCCAGCCCAGAGTGACCACAAAACCACGCCAAACCATCATACGGGAAAACCCCCAACCTAAATGTGATAGAGAATCATAGTTAGAGCTGATATGAACTAAATTACAAAGATGATATATAACATATATTCTAACACTTATAAGTTATTATTTAAAGGAGTCTTGTCATGCATTTTTATTGTATTATTTTCCTTGAGGTTCACTTGTAATTTGTTTGCAAAAAACCAAACAGTCATAATGTAATGTTATTGTACAGAACCTTTTCCCACCCAGTCTCTGACCTTTTCCGACCCAGTCTCTGTGCTACTTCTATTTTAATATTTCAGTCTCCACACAATGATTTTATAATAAATAACTGGCTGATATCTTTGCAGAGCAAATGTCTTGCCTTTACAAGTCTGCGAAACAGTTTCTCCCAAAAATGAGAGAATAAAAACATGCAAGCGATTAACAAAATAAAAAAGTGCTCATAAAAGCACTCAGTCCAGGCAATCATTGAGTGCTATATGTCCCAATTTATGTGAAACAAGCAATAAAATTACTACAGTTGTTTGACTGACAACATAAAATAATAACAACAGTAGAAAACTGAACAAAGTCAGCACACAGTTGCTGACAGATCCATAATATTTAAAATAGTAATTTAAGATTTTGTAATAAAATAACATTATATACAGCTGACAACAGTGAAAATAGTAAAAAAAAAATATGCGAATGAAGGGTTAAAAAATTATACGGGACGGTCGGCCTTTCACAAATCTTTTGTTTGAGTATTGAAATATGGTGTGTTTTGCCAGGTTTGAAGGTAATGTGACAATAATATTAAGTATTCATTGAACTATACTAACCATTCCAAGTAATGGATGTCAGTGATGCCTAACACCACATTGGTTGTCACATGTCTCATAACCGAATGCATGTTTGAATATGTGGAAGTGAGCATGAGATTTGAGAGCTATATGGCAGAGGAAAAGGTTTTCAGTGAATAAAGACTTAAATTTTTATCTCTTTCACAGCTTTTTTGTGTCAGAAGACTTGGAATATAGCAGAGACTACTTTTAATCTGTTTTATGGTGTTTTCTTTAACAACAGGGTGAATGAACACATTTTATTATGTGGAAAAAAAGCATCATTTTACTAAAGACATAGGGTAATACAGGTTTGGAACAACATGAGGGTGAGCAATTGATGACAGAATTTTAATTTGGATGAACTATGCCTTTAAACTATTCTGTACAGTATATCCTCAGGTGAGCGGAAAATCAAACAAAGCACTAAAAGTAATGATGACTCCACCCAGAACAATGCACTGTGATGGAGGCAGATACTCCTCCCTACTCTGTGAATAATTGAGAGAGAAGAGCTCAGAGCATGAGATCCTGTGAGTGTCAGGTGTCCTGAAGTCTATCGTAACTCAAGATGTTTATATTAGAGAAAACATGTTCGGTGAAGAGATTATTATGTGTGCTTGTAAGTAGGGGTGGATCACAAAAGAGACATCAGATGTCTGAGGTAGGGATGCCAGAAGCACTAGTACTTCAGTAAGTCAATCCAGAAATAAAATAAATTTAACGAAACCAGTTTTTAATATGTAAAATGTAATAATCTGTCATTAAAAAACATTATACAGGGGGATGTGTCACGCTTTGCAGTAATACGGCTGTGTGCGTGAACGCCCCTTAAAGACCTGCCACTGCCTAGTGATTTTATTTTTTGCATTGTGTACTTACTTTATAATTTGTTTCTTAGTTCTTTATTGCTGATTGTTTACTTGAATAATTACTTGAAAAAACTTGAAGCAAAGTGTCCTGAATTGAGGTGTAATTAGTTAATTCTTATATTAATATGGAAGTTTTTAAATACAGTTTAAATAAAGTTTTTGATATGGCATTGACATTCCCTGATACAGGTATTGACTACTGAAATCGAAGTATAGAGACAGGTTAGGAGAGACACTTTAATGTGTGTGATGCCAAAGGCATGCTAAGAGACTCAGTTTCCATGAATTCCATAAATATGAGTAGACTCAACCAGTCCCAGACATGCAACTCTATAATGACAGTCACACACATCCAGCAAAAAGGTTGTGCCTAATATGAAGATATGTGGGTGTTTATATTTACATAATCTGTCATATTATTTGAGTGTGCGAATGAAGTTCACGTCAATCTTTGCATTGTCTATCCTGCTACAGGTTCCTACTGTGTGCGTGAGTGAGTGCACAAACTCTACCTCTGTACATGATGCAGCGCAGGGCCTCAGATGCATAGGTCTGGGGTAGGACTAGACTAAAATATCGCAGAGGATACGGGATACACTCAACCGGCCAGATAACACCTACAAAAGAGATAGAAAAAGAGAGAGAGATCATAAATTTCATTTAAGTAACACTTTCCTCTGTAACATCTTCTATGTGTGTCTGTGTTATGTATATTCTTAGTAGTTACCAGGGTTGTGTGCTTTTAAAATTTCATTTAAATCTTTATATTGCACTTGAATTGAGGTAGCAAACAGGATGCAGGATTGTAATTCGATTTTGAATTTAAACTAGATAGGTTAAGTTTGTCAAGTCAAACTTTTATGTTAGCTTGGCGAAGCCTTGTCTGAAAGTTTACGCTACTTTAAAATTTTATGGTTATACACAAATTACAAACAATAAGCTAGCTAGCTAGCTAGTCAGACTTTCACATGAGAGTCAAATAAAACATAAGATAGACAGAAAGAGAGAGAGAGAGAGAGAGAGAGAGAGAGAGAGAGAGAGAGAGAGATCAACTTAAAGCAGATCAAACTTTTTCTTTGTTAAAATACTTTCTCCTATCCAAGTTTAATTATTAAGTTTAACTATTAGTAAGCCATTCATAGGTTTATTTTCTCAAAAACTGTTAGCTCTTTGTTTCTATGAATCTATGAAAATTTCTCTGTTTGTTTCAAGCGACCCGCTTAGACCCAACCCAACAATGTTACTCAGCCAATGGCGTGAGTTGGGAGCGGGACTATCTCTTTGTTTAACCAACAGCAGATGGGGGCATATTCAGAAAGCAGTTTTGAAAACAAAGTTTAATTTTGCAATACCGTCTGGTGGTGCTAGTGGTGAAAATGACATACTTCAGCTTTAAAGCAGATCAAAGGCCTTTTGTGTGTTTGTTTACATTTGAAATTTTGGCAGTTGAAGTTTGAATTCAAAATAATTCTGTTGGCCCAACTGAACATTCCATCAGCGCAAGTTTATCCACCTTATATTGTATCTCAGAAGTAAGCAGAGGTGACACAACTTAAAGACTTTGTTATTTTGTCGTTTCTATCTCTGTTCTCTTTCCCTATTGGCCTGTAATCAAGATCAACCAATGATAGTCTTGCGATTGACCCAATGAGCACAACTGGCTTAAAATATAAAGCGCTTAGCACACGTAAGCAAACGGAACCAAACTCGGAGCACATCAGAACCTCTGAGCACAGGATGAAGTTGTGAAGCAGAGAACCGCTCTGAAAATACTTCAATAATGGACTAATATAATACAGATAGGACAGCACATCGCAGATACACTTTTAAAGATGAGAGCAGCTCAATCAGAATATTTATTTAAATTGCAGCCCTTTTTGCACAAGGTCATATATTGATTTTGACTTTATTTTGCAGAGAGCATTAATTATTATATATTTTTTATTGTAATTTTATAGTGGCTAAAATTGTGTATACTAAAACAGTGTGGTTAGAAACAAAAGTATTTAAATTAGTAGTAGATTAGAGACCAGAAACATCACAATTTTCAAGCCTATTATTTTATTCACTGTGGAATCACATCCTTTAATCCATTGAACACACCCAGATCATATAGCTCTCATGCAGCCCTCATTATAGTTTCTGGATTAGACCATTGTAGAGTGGGGTGAAAATTAGAAACAGTCTTGACAGAGAAGTCTGCATCAATCCTGGTGTGTAATGATTATAAAGGGAACTTAAATCTAGATATTACCAAGTAATATAAAATGCAGTGTCATCTCACGTAATTGAATCTAATCTTTAAAGGTTTGTGAGATAGGGTGGCATACCGCTAATGACAAGGTTGGGGTAGAAGATTCCAAGAGCCGCCTGGTTGGCTGACTGCTCATCGTCAATGGCAGAGGAAATGACCAGTCCGAAAGAGATTCCAGTCACACCTTGCAGCACAATCAATGAAATGACCAGTGCCAAAGATCCTTCGTTAGGAATCTGCAAGAGGGAAAGAGAGAGAAATTACAAAGATGAAGATGTGAATGACAATGAGAGAAAGATAATTAAATTTATCTAATGAGTTCTGATCTGGGCAGTCAATTATACCATTTTATACCAAGCCACTGTTGAATGCTTGATTATGATAGATGTTCCAAGGTTTGTCTTATTTTCCACCTCAGGTTATGCATTAATTTTCATGAATTCAACAGTCCATCATCAATTATTCCTAACATTAAATTGCTAAAGCAATAAATGTGTGTAACAATATGATGTTAAAAGACCTTTTTTTTTCTTTGAAAAGAGTGCTTCGAATTGGTCTGAAGATAGTGATCTAAATTTACAAGCATGGCACAATGCTATAATTCTTATACAAATGTGATGAGTATCTTGTCTGAATAGTGTCAGCACTCACAGTTCTTTATGGCTGGTTACACGACACATGCCAGTTACAGCATCATCCTCAATGCTATCTTTAATCTACATCTGGCTCTCTTACCAAAGCAATAATTTTGTTGTTGGTGTGGTCAAGCACAAATCACTAGATGCAGCAAAGCAAGGCAGTGCTTGTGAATATTTCTATTAACATGGCTCAGTCCTGACATTTTTGAGAACATCAACATGAGCAGCTAGACTTCTCCATTGCCTGCCTGAATATGTAATGTCAACACTTAATCTACAATTGTAATGGAAGTTCGCTCTGAATATATGACATACAAACACTTGGCTGATGGCTCTAAAAACACGCTCTGAATTATTTCATTTATAAAAGAGGTCTGGTTAAATAGTTACTGCACAGTGCAATAATTATTTTAAAACTCAAGTTGAGAGGATTTCATAGGCAGTTTATCTAGATGATCTGGCTTTAGATTGCTGTGGACTCAATACAAATGTGTACAGAGAATCTATATTATGTGCACCAACTTCCATCCATTAAGTTTGACTCACATTAACCCTACCAATGCAGTGAATCAAGGTTTATCTAAAAAAGCCAGAATCTAATCAAAATACGAGAGTACTGCTCTGACTCATTGATTTCTAACCAATCAAAGGACAAAGAGAGCACTAGGAAGTGATACTGATATGTGTATTGGAGCATAAATACCCTTTCATACATAAAAAAACGCAAACATTATATCCACACACGCACTCACACAAGAAAATTAATGTTATATGAGCACAAGCCCCCACATTTAGACATGCATACTAAACTACAGTATCTAAATTAGGTTATAAGTAAACAGACTAACCCTACCCCATACTAAACTCTTTGCATTTTTATAATAATAATAATAATAATATGTATAATAAAAGCTTTCCCCAGATATCCCCAAAAGGAGATATTAGCAGATTTACCAAACTTCTGTGGAAAATTCTAAGCAAACATGCACACAGAATGATCTTGAAATAGAGACAAATTTGTAAAGTATTTATGAGAGATTCAACATGCAGTTGACACACACACATGTTGGGTTTCCATGTTTTATGGGGACTTTCCATAGACATAATGGATTTTATACTGTACAAACTTTATATTCTATCCCCTAACCCTAACCGCTAAACCTAACCCTCACAGAAAACTTTCAGCATTTTTACATTTTCGAAAACATAATTTAGTATGATTTATAAGTTGTTTTCCCCGTGGGGAACGACAAAATGTCCCCACATGGTCAAATATTTCGGGTTTTACTATCCTGATGGGGACATTTGGTCCCCATAAAGTGATAAATACATCACACACACACACACACACACACACACACACACACACCACACACACACACACACACACACACACACACACACTCACTTTGAAGACCAGCAGGATGAAGATCAGCAGAAGGATGATCTGAACACTGATGACAAAGAGCTGTGAGAAGAGGTGGGCCAGCATGGTCTCCAGAGAACTTACACCTTCAGAGAAACACACACACACACACACACACACACACATACACACATTCATGGATTTAGCTTTTCATGGCTGAAAGGCTCCCCCTACAGACAAATATAAAAAACTGCTCATTGATGAACTTCAGATGAATATCAATATGTTAAATGATGGCCATCTGGTGGATGTGAGCTGTCTCACCTGCCACCCAACACCTGTCCAGCAGCCCCTCCTTTCTTTCTAACACAAAGGATAGAGCGGTCAACCCCACTGCCAGGTAAAAGGTGATGCTTAATGAAAAAGAGAAAAAAGAAAAGAGAGAAAAGAAGACACATATGATATTAGAAAGAACAAAGAAGTCCATCATGTTGCAACAGAATCACAAGACATTGCAATTTCATTTATGAATGGCTGAAAGTGAGTGTATGTATGGTATCGTGTGAATATGAGTGTGTATACATGTTTACCTCAGAACGGCTCCTGGTGTCACAAATGTTGTAAAATCTGTGTTCAGGCTGCCATATATAGGTTCTTCAAACTACGCAAGCACATAAAAACAAGAAAAGTAAGGCATTTTAAGAAATAGATAATAAAGAGTGTTGAAAAGAGACAGACAGGAAAAAAAGACAAAAGAGAGGTGATAAAGAGAGATTAAACAGAGACAGAATGTATAGAAAGATAACATACTGTAGATAATAAGACAACAAAGAGAATATTACAGAGAGTATTGAGTTAAAGCAAAGGTTTGTGACTCATCACAAGCTTTGAAATTCTCGTAACAAAGTGGTTAAGAACATAATCACTTACTTTTATAGGGACGTCAACCATGTATGACAAACTCCCCAGCTTAGTCTCGATAAAAGCCTGTTGAGAGAACAGAATAAATAAGGACAAAGGGTGATGAATGATGGAAATAGGCACTACAACAAAGTCAACAAAGATTTATTTTTTAGGGTTTTCACCTCAAAGGCTTCATGGAGTTTTTTCTGTAGCATTATGGCAATCTGACGATCTAAAACATTGGAAAGACAGTACGATTCATCCAAATGCTATGTGAGACTGAAGTAAAAGGTTTGTCACAGAGCATTTATGGTGTATTAACATCACCTAAAACATGCAGTAAATTCAGTTCTTCAGACATGTATTATTCAATTAAATTCATATTCAAAAAAATGTATTGTCCATCCCCATGGGGGGTAGAAAATTGTCTTTAGACAGACACAAAGACAAACAAAAATAATATACATTTACATTTATCTTCAGATCCTATTTAAAATTTAAATTGCAATAGGGACAAAAGTCTTTTTATATTTAGCCTTTTTCATTAGAGGTACCTTATATCGTCTGCCGGATGGAAGTACCTGAAACGGTGGTGGAAAATGCCCAATGTAATAACGTAATAATGTATATACTCTTTCTTTCTTATCTGCTCCGGCTGTTTGACCTCAAATGTAAGCTAAACCTGTTCAGATGAGAAACAATTCAAATGCATCTGCCTTTGTTTGTCCTTTCATCCATTCGTCACTTCTCACTGGAGCTTACGGTACGCCTACGTCATACGCCGGAACTCGACTCTCTTGTGAACGTGTGGACGGCCATTACCAGAAGTATATAAAGTTATATATATGGATATTTTTCAAACAAAAACGCATCGCTTCAATTCAAAAGGCCTTTATTAACCCCCTGGAGCATTATGGATTTATTTTTTGATGGATGGATGCGCTTTTTTGTGCTTCAAATCTAAGGTACCATTCACTCTCATTATATAGTTTGGAAGAGCCAGGATATTTTTTTAATATAACTCTGATTGTGTTTGGCTGAAAGAAGAAAGTCATATATACCTAGGATGGCGTAAATTATGGGATAATTTTCATTTTTGGGTGAACTAACCCTTTAAGTGGAACATATGTTTAAAGAACATGCATGCAAAATGTAATGCAAGTTAGTTCAATAGAGATTAACAATGTATGCCAACGCTTGATAACAATTAAGAATGCAGTCTTAAGTTATATAGCTGTTTACAAAATGGAAGAATATTAAGAAAGATAATAACCCCTATGAAAAGCAATGGTAGTGCAGCAGTTTTACTTTTTGAACTGCTAAAAAAGAAAGAAGAGGCTGTGCTGTCTAGGCCCCTTGGTCTAGGCCTAAATGACGCCCTCTTGTGGCTGCAATACAAGATCATGCGAGTGCAAAAGCAGAATGACCTTTGCAATGAAAATCCCTGAAAACTCACTAGTCAGGTCCAGCCAAACATGCACAGATCCTCCCTCAACCACTTCTCTGGTGACTCTGGGCTGTAACATTCTGCACACACACACACATAATAATAATTATGGAAAATATTAAACACGGTTCTACACATTAGCATTAAAGACAGCATCTATAATTTTTATTAAATGTGCTGTACATCAGCTTCAAGCATGAAAAAAGTAGAATTTGGGCTCAAATCGAGACAGAGACACATAAATAGACAGACTGACACTGAAAGGCAGGACAGACCTGTTTTCTCACCTTAAAAATATGGATTCATGCCAGCAACCTTTTCCATCACTATCTTTGCTAAAATAGTCATTGTCACCTGACACATAACCTTGTTTACATGAATGCTTGCATTTTCAGAGAGAAGGGAAAACACCTCCGATGTAGCTGATGTCGTAGTTCAGATGTTTCATGTCAGATTTGGCAGAGCACACAATCTCAATTTATATGGCCCAGTGCTCCCTAAGTGCAGTGTGTGTTTGTGTAATTGTGTGTGTGGTTGATGTAGTAGGCAAGTGGTACTATGGTACAGTGATGGTATCAGATGTGAATACAATTATACTTCATATAAAGTAATGGAATTCAGGTACCATGGTACACCAATGTACTTCCATGAATATCTTGGTACTACCATGGTAATTCTTGTGTTGTGAGTTAGGAACTGTATAAGAGCTGAGTGTGAGTGGGTGAGTTAGGTTGGTGTGTGTGATCAACTGGGGTAAGTGAACCCTGGAAGTAATCCAGGGTTGGGTGCAATTTCCATTTCAGAACGTCTGTGACACCCTTTGCAAGGCAGAAATGATGAATCAAGAGCTAGCCCAAAAAACGTTCTGCTTGTCTATTAACTCCTGCTGAAAACAATGGCTGCCATTGACTTGGAGAACAAGAACCTTTCTCAAGGCAATTTTTATGATCACCATCAACGTGATTGAGAAACTTGGCAACAACATTAGTTGGTCACAACAATAAAGCAAAACAAGTTCCAGCCTGATTTAACATTTCAAACAGGCGGGACACTCCGAGTCTTCAGGGCTCTGAAACACTGGATCTCACCTTTTGGTTAGATAGCTGGTGAAATTCTCCCCAAACTCTATGACGCCCCAATATTCCCCATTATGGATTCCAGCAAAAGCCACTGAATGAGACAAGTTCACCTGCACAAATGAGACAAAAAAGACTGTGAAAATGTGCTAAATATGGTAACAAGTCAAAATATTATTTAAAATAACAGAATTAACCTGAATACATTAGGTTACACCAAAAAAACATAATATTTAGGGGACAGATTAGGTAAATATACATAGATCCTGAAAGTCTAACAGCATGTTACGACATTCCACAGTGCACTGATTTTGACTGATTATAAATTAGCATGTCGCATTAAGAGTTCCTAGATGAATACAGATGAATAGCTTTTGATTTGTTGAGCAAAATAAGCATGCACAACTCTCTAACATCAATTATATTAGACATTATGATCATTTGAGATCACCGTAACACTAATTCACTCATAACCATAGTGAAAACTGCATATTCTCCACTAAACACCTTCCTCTTCAAAGTCTGAAAATAAATGTACAGCTTTTCTCATGACTAATTATAAAGTTGTTTGCGTTCCTTGTAAATTTGACTGAAACTGAGAAAAGAAGAAGTGAGACAGTCAGAGTCTGTATCATTTCTATTTCAAGACATTGCCTTGGCCACTTTTCATTATTTATCTTAACTTGCTAACTTGCTAGCTATCTTGCTGAAAATTATATTGTCTCCAGATTCACCATGTCAAATCTAATCTAGATCTACAATAACATGCAATCTGTAAATTCCATTGTCTCCTATGAGATATTAGTCTTAGCTAGTGTTTGAACACAAATGTGTGTGTGTGTGTGTGTGTGTGTGTGTGTGTGTGTATACCTGGTGGACACTTGTGTTGTCGAGGAAGGACAGCAGTGATTTGCTGTAGGCACTGGGGCTGCTTTCATTATTGACCACAGCCACATTGATACCTTTGGGATCTCCGCCAATACACAGACACATCAGACAGATCTGAATTACAGGCAACAGGAACTGGAAACAGAGGGACCTGAGCAAAAACACATACACCCCTTTGCCATGAGCAAAATCCACAGCTTTTGGATGAATATGTCCACTTTTCTTTCCCCTTCTGTCACTCACTCGAAGTGGTGTCGATTTACAGACACTAGGGGTCGATCTTGAGAGCCAAAGACACCTTCAGATCTTTGAGAAAAGGTCAATGAGAATTGGTCAATAGAACTTGCATGCCACTCCCCCCGACATACGGGTATTAAAGGGAGGCTGGAATGTGGATTCATTATGATTTTTTCTTCAGAGCCGAGCGGTTGCATTTCAGAAAGCCGAATACTACTACTGATCCATTCACCTCTTCAGAACCGTGTGCTGTTGGATATACGGCACATTCCAGCGGCTTTTTCTCCACTCCACTTTTTCTGCACTCCACTGCAGACTACGCCCCTGGGCATTTCGACAGTGCTTTAAAAGAGTTTATTTCCTCTAAAGAGTATATTTCCTCTGCGGTACCCACATTGTCAAAAAAAGAGCAGTTTCCTCTCTCCTCATGTCAAACCACCGGTGTTCACGGTCGCCACCTCCACGGCTGCCAGACACCGAGCGCTTGCAGCCTGGGCCTCACAAACGAGCCCCCCTGCCTTCGCGTGCCCCGCTGCATCACACAAACCACACCCTTGGCCGGCTGGTGGTGACGAGTCTCGAGGACGGCCCGAGAGGCCC
The DNA here is from genome assembly GCA_032164185.1 of Moxostoma hubbsi. Taxonomy (NCBI): domain Eukaryota; kingdom Metazoa; phylum Chordata; class Actinopteri; order Cypriniformes; family Catostomidae; genus Moxostoma; species Moxostoma hubbsi. The sequence continues at coordinate 14,547,411 of JAVLUX010000023.1, forward strand.
TCCTCGTCTGTCGCCAGCCCGCCTTACGCCAAGTGTGCGAAGCAAGGTAAGTCCTTCGAGGGTCCCCTCAGCAAGGCTGCATCGGGTCGGAGCACCGCTCCCCAACGTGGCACTCCTTGGAAATCCCCAAGCGAGTCCCCACCCCCAGGAACGTCGGATGCGATCCTTCCGTTACTGTACCTATACCTGGAGTTTGGACGCATAGCTATCGCTTTCCAACCTTCAGAACCATCCGACTTGGCTATATGATTCAATTTGCCAGGCGCCCACCCCGGTTACAAGGCATTCTCTTCACGTTAGTGAAGGAAGAGAGCGCAGCCATCTTACGGGCCATCTCTACAGCACTGGCTCCAGACACAAGTTCTGAGGTACGCAAGTGCTGTGGCACACATCGCGTGGCTCTTACACCCACCTGCCACCTTTTCAGCCCTTGGACAGTTCTTGCATTCCTGTGGGCAGGAGTCCCTATACAGCAAGTTTCCAGGCACGTCATGTTACAACGGACACCTCCAACACCGGCTGGGGCGCCGTGTGCAACGGGCACACAGCCGCTGGCTCCTGGACAGGACCTCGCCTGCCTTGGCACATCAACTGCCTCGAGTTGCTGGCAGTACTGCTCGCCCTGCGGAGGCTATTGCCGTTGATCCAGGGCAAGCACGTGTTGGCCCGGATGGACAACACGATAACAGTGGCTTATATAAACCACCATGGCTGTTTACGCTCACGTCGCATGTCGCAACTCGCCCGTCACCCCCTCCACTGGAGTCAGCGGCGACTCGGGTCCACTCATATCCCTGGCAACCCCAACACAACAGCAGATGCTCTGTTGCGGCAGGTGATGCTCAGGGGAGAGTGAAGGCTCCACCCCCAGGTGGTCCAGCTGATTTGGAGTCAATTCGACAAAGCACAGGTAGACCTGTTTGCCTCCCGGGAATCCTCCCACTGCCCGCTCACGTCATTTCCCCCAGTGAGCCTACTTGCACAGGTTCAGTGCAAGGTCAGGGAGAACGAGGAGCAGGTCATTCTCGTGGCTCCATATTGGCCCACCCAGACCTGGTTCTCGGACCTTACGCTCCTCATGAGAGCACATTTCTCAGGGATGGGGCACCCTCTGGCACCCACGACCAGACCTCTGGAATCTCCATGTCTGGTCCCTGGACCGGACGTGGAAGACCTAACTGGTCTACCGCCCGCAGTGTTTAACACAATCACTCAGGATGATCACTCAGGCCAGAGCTCCTTCTACAAGGCAGCTGTATTCCCTGAAGTGGTGTATCTTCGCTAAGTGGTGTTCTTCCTGTAGCAAAGACCCCCAGAGGTGCACAGTCGTGTCAGTGAATTCCTTCCTACAAGAGAATTTGGATGGCTGGCTGTCCCCCTCCACTCTCAAGGTCTATGTGGCTGCTATAGCAGCACACCACGACGCTGTAGAAGGTAAGTCTCTCGGTAAGCACGACCTGATCTTCAAGTTCCTGAGAGGTGGGAGGAGGTTGAACCCTCCTAGACTGCGCCTCTTTCCCTCATGGTACCTCTACATGGTCCTTTTTGGCCTATGGAGAGCCCCGTTCGAGCCCCTAGAGTCAGTCGAGTTAAAGGCCGTCTCATTGAAGATCGCCTTCCAGACCGCCCTCACTTCCATCAAGAGGGTCGGGGACCTGCAAGCGTTCTCTGTCAGCAAAGAGTTCGGTTTGGAAGACTCTCAAGTGATCCTGAGACCCCGGTCTATGTGACCAAGGTTCCCACGACCCCTTTTAGGAATCAGGTGGTCAGCAAAGAGTTCGGTTTGGAAGACTCTCAAGTGATCCTGAGACCCCGGTCTATGTGACCAAGGTTCCCACGACCCCTTTTAGGAATCAGGTGGTGAGCCTGCAAGCGCTGCCCCTGGAGGAGGCAGACCCAGCCTTATCGTTGCTGTGTCCGGTGTGTGCTTTGCGCATCTACTTGGATTGCATGCAGAGCTTTAGGCACTCTGAGCAGCTCATTGTCTGCTTCAGCGGACAGCGGAAAGGGAACGCTATCTCCAAACAGAGGCTTGCCCACTGGATCGTGGACACCATTGCTTTGACCTACCAGACCCAGTCCATGCCCGCCCCCTTGCGGGTTTGAGCACACTCCACAAGGAGTATGGCATCCTCGTGGGCACTGGCCAATGTCACCTCTCTAGCAGACATCTGTAGAGTAGCGGGCTGGGCAACACCAATACATCACAAGATTTTACAACTGGGTTGAGCCAGTTTCATCCCAGGTTCTTTCAGAAATGCGTTCCATGCATGTTCATGATCTGTGAACCCTGGATGTCCTTCCTCCTAGCCCTCTGGACCATGAATTCAGCAGAGAAATTCATAGTCGGACCCAATACGTGTGCTAACGTGCCCTGTACTGGGTTAAGTGCTCCACAGGTCTCGGTTACCTCGGTAATCTCCTGCAATGTATCTTCCGCGGTACCGTCTCCCTTTTTTGGTAGACCCGGATCTCCCTTGGCAGAGCCCTCTCTGACCCTGTCGCTGCGTTTGTAGAGCTCCTCCAATACGAAGGTCAGGACCTTCTGCTGTGCCTTTTCCATGTGCGGCCTTAGGCCCATATGATGTACTTGTCACTTTATAACCCTCCCCAGTGTGTGACCTCCACAGGGTCTTTTCCCCCTGAAAGAATAGGAATGGAAAAGAACATCTTCCCCGGGGCATTTTGTGAGCATTTAAAGGCCCCAGCCAAATCTAATTTTCTACGGAGAGAAAAACTTAGAAAGAAAAGGCTGTGGCTGTTGGGAATTTGATGTTGTTGGGAATTTGTTGGGCGTCAGGGGAGGCTACGTGCAGTATGAGTGCATCAGTTCCTACGCTCACAGTAGTTTGCCTACACCTGCATCGGCACTTCACGTAACATGTCAGTTTGAGTAATATGCAAATTCTACTGGCCAATTCTCATTGGCCTTTTCTCAAAGATCTGAAGGTGTCTCGGGTTCTCAAGATTGACTCCTAGTGTCACTACATCGACACAATGTCTCGTTTCCTCCATCAGGGAACGGAGGTTACGACAGTAACCGAGACGTTTCTGATCATTCATTTATTCTATTTGCTGAACTAGATCATGAGGCTAAATAGTCTCATTAGGGCCTCACTGTACAGGATTGATTACCCAGGAGTTCTTTTCATTCGAACCATTGTCTTGATCATCAGTGCTGCGATGTTGCGCCATTTTGGAATGATGTGTCTGGCCCGCACCTTCCAGTCAGCTGTGGTGAAACAGATTTAATCTAAGTGTAAGCAGAGCAGCTGAAAAAAAAAGTATTTCTAGTACAAATGGAGTGCTTTAATGGTAGAAAAGGCTTAGTTTAGTTTGAGAGTTTCTTGTACCTTCATATTTGGGCATTTCCTCTAATGGGCTCTTTGCCAGTATGGGTTTTCGGCTCTCATCACTTATACTGTCTGGAGATGGGCTGCTGTCCAGCAGACGGCCCTGAGGACTCTGTTTGGGCCCCACCTGATCCGAGTCCTCACAAAGTTGCAAAAAGGCACTCTCTAATGTCTAAAATACAGTATACATAGAAACAAAAGCACACACATTTGAAAAGTTAAACTAATGCTTATGTGTACTGGCTCATCAGATGTTTGTGTGTGTGTGTGTGTACTCACTGCTGCATTGTGCTGCTTCATAACAGCATCTGGAGGACCTTCGGCTAACAATCGACCATTCCTCATCAAACCAACCTTTAGACAGAGATGCAAACCTTGAGTTCATATTGAAATTGCTGCTTTGGACAGTAGACTTTGGTATCTTCAGAAAAGTGTGACATTTGAGAAGCAGGAGACAAAAGTCTCAGTTTGCTCTCCATTTAATTTCACTGCTGTCTAGGAGAACTAATTGAGAAATGAAAGAGATCTCATTTGTGATTTATCTGTTACTGGTAAAAATGAGACAGACAGAATAAGGGATTAAGAAAAGGATGGGGGGGGGGGGGCTTCTTTTAAGAATAGTTCTCATTTCAGGTCCCTCACATCATTGCTGTGGCTCTGTGTTAAAAGACATGTGAATGTGCTTATATGTGCATTTATTTTGTGTATGTGTTTGTGTCTTTGGTGTCTCCATATATGGCTTCTGTATTTGATTCAGAGTAATAAATTGTACTGGATGTAGCAACTGACTGCCTGATGTTACACAGTCACACATAATTATGCACTCCAAACTAACACAACAGATGACATACACTGAAGACAAACTGGTAAAACAACACTTTGAAAAGGTTCTGAACAAATAAATGTAAACAATAAAGCCAGGTGCCTTAAAATCGTTGCCGCTTCTTCTCCTGGAATCTATTTTCTGACGTCTACCAGCTTCTTTTTTGACACAATTGACAGTGCTTTTATGGTGTTAGCAAAACGATTGTAAAATCCCTTACTGTCACTATACAGGTTTTCCAGTTGTCTCTATCCCAGCTTTATGACACAAATATAACAAGCATTTAGAGCTAAGGAAATGTTCGCCAAATCAATCATAAAAGCATACCTGTAATTTTTTGCCAAAAGCTAGTTTTAAGATTATGTAATGAGACGCAGTACAAAGTACATGCGGAAAACAAGCCAAGACGTTAATAAGGGACTACAGAAACAAATCTGTATGAACAATACTGTGTGGAGTGGCCTATCTGTTATAGACATGCAAAGAGCATTCAGCATCTCCATAATCCTGCAGATTCTGTCACGAACATTCGTATGAGATTGCATTGAAATCTACTTCTATTCTACACCTAAAAAAGGACTAATTTATTTATTCTGTGAATTGGTTTCCTAAGTGATAAAAAACTATTTAGCCTCAGTGGAATGCTTGAAATTTGTTTGTTGATACAGGTGTTGTCGCATCAATGTGGGCTAGTACTCACCGGTATGGAATACTAGCAATTCTGCTTTATTCTGTTTACGTTATCGGGAATTTTTGCGTACAATTGCTTCTGTCCACCCTGATACTCACACTAGACTAGACTAAGGCTGTTGGTCTTGTAAACCAGACTTTTAACCATCAACAATATATATACTGGATATTGTAGCTTATTAATGTCCATTCAGCAATGAAGGGGCTGTCTGAATCACACCAATCACACTTTGATTAATTTGACTGTATGTGATGTTTAGGGGTGGGCAATAAATTAGGCATTAAGTCAAAATGTCAGTAAAGATTTGACTGTCCCAACTAATATAAAATAAGTATTTTTATATTGTAAGTTGGATGTTGGTCAGTTCAGGAAGGTGGCTTACCATAGTGGCTTGCCTGGCTTCCTCAATGTAATGTGTTGTAATAATAACAGACACCTGTCCTCCTCTTACAATGTCCACCAAGTGCTGCCATATCCTGCAGAGGTGGAGAGTTTGTCACATGAGTGTGGTGCTTTCTGTAAAATAGTACTGTTATACAAATGCAATGAATTGGAAAGTGGTACACAACAACTCTTGGAGGGCTTTTAACATGCTGGTATACCTTAGTACACAATGCATAAGTAATAGCATTCAATTGTTTTGCAAAGCCCCCCAAAATGGTTGCAGGCTTAAACAGTTTGTTGTGTAAGAGCACAGAATTTTAATACAAGAGGATTTCAGCAGGGTACAACAGGGTCTCGCCAGAGCAAAAATGTTATTTGTCAATAAAACTACATAGAAAACATAAGTGCTAAACTATGTAACTATGCTAAACAATAAAAATATTCTGGAGTGATAAAGCCACAGAGATCAATTGCAAATAAACAAATAAGGCCTATATAGCATCTGTACTGCTCAGTAATTGCTGCATTTTATTAGACATTTTGTCTTTTTACTGGTATGCACTCCTACCTCTATTAGTAGCTACTTTTTTACTTGCTCTTTATTGCCTTTCGTTCATGAAAAAACACAAGCAGAAATTAGGATTGCCACTTCAAATTTACAGAATAAATCTCTTTTGCTTGAAATGTTCTTGAGATGTGGTTGAATTTTGAGCCTGTAGAACTCAGTATAATGTTTCACATACCACATACTCAGGATGAACTATAAAAAGGCATGCAAAAGTGGTCATTGAGCCAAAAGGATTTATGTATTATAATGAACAATTATAATGATATACAACAAAAAAGTGAACAATCGTTAAATGTATATTTAATACATTATATTAATTTTATAAAATGGATAGTTTTATAATTCTGTGATTAAATTCTGATCGGATTAGCCATGTTTGAAGTCAGAGTAAAATGACTATAATTGCACACATTCTACAGTATCTCGCAAAAGTGAGTACACCTCACATTTTTGAAAATATTTCATTATATCTTTTCATGTGACAACACTGAAGAAATGACACTTTGCTACAATGTAAAGTAGTGAGTGTACAGCTTGTATAACAGTGTAAATTTGCTGCTCCCTCAAAATAACTCAACACACAGCAATTAATGTCTAAACCATCTTATCACGTCATGGTCTGGGTCTGCATGAGTGCTGCCGGCACTGGGGAGCTACAGTTCATTGAGGGAACCATTAATGCCAACACGTACTGTGACATACTGAAGCAGAGAATGATCCCCTCCCTTCGGAGACTGAGCCGCAGGTCAGTATTCCAGCATGATAACGACCCCAAACACACCTCCAAGATGACCACTGCCTTGCTAAAGAAGCTGAGGGTGAAGGTAATGGACTGGCCAAGCATGTCTCCAGACCTAAACCCTTTTGAGCATCTGTGGGGCATCCTCAAACAAAAGGTGAAGCACAAGGTCTCTAACATCCACCAGCTCTGTGATGTCGTCATGGAGGAGTGGAAAAGGACTCCAGTGGCAACCTGTGAAGCTCTGGTGAACTCCATGCCCATGAGGGTTAAAGCAGTGCTGGAAAATAATGGTGGCCACACAAAATATTGACACTTTGGGCCCAATTTGGACATTTTCACTTAGGGGTGTACTCAATTTTGTTGCCAGCGGTTTAGACATTAATGGCTGTGTGTTGAGTTATTTTGAGGAGACAGCAAATTTACACTGTTATACAAGCTGTACACACTACTTTACATTGTAGCAAAGTGTCATTTCTTCAGTGTTGTCACATAAAAGATATAAACAAATATTTACAAAAATGTAAGGGGTGTACTCACTTTTCTGAGATACTGTATATTAATGCGCCACATTGCTAGAATTACTTGGCAACAACAAATCTTTCGGATGATAAACTGTATTATTCAACAGAAGAATAATTTATTTTTTTATTTATTTTGGGGGGATTTTCTCTCCTTTTTTGGCCCCAATTTGGAATGCCCAATTCCCAATGCACTCTAATTCCTCGTGGTGGCGTAGTGCCTCAATTCGGGTGGCTGAGGACGAAATCTGAGTTATCTCCGCGTCTGAGACTGTCAATTCACGCATCTTCAGGTGGCTTGTTGAGCGTGTTACCGCTGAGACCTAGCACATGTGGAGGCTTACGCTATTCTCTGCGGCATCCACGCACAACTCACCACATGCCCCACTGAGAGCAGGAACCACATTATAGCAACCACGAGGTGGTTAACCTAACGTGACTCTACCCACCCAAACAACCGGGCCAATTGGTTGCTTAGGAAGCCTGACTGGAGTCACTTGGCATGCCCTGGATTCAAACTTGCAACTCCAGGTGTGGTAGTCAGCGTCTTTACTTGCTGAGCTACCCAGGCCCCCTAATTATTCATTCTTTATATTTCTTAATAATCAGTCTAACTCTTTGAACAATGGTGCATTCTATCATAGTGATGTTTCCACCATTTTAAAACCACAATAAGCCAATTTAATATACTGCTTTTTATTTGTATTACTTTTTCCTTTAGTTTTTAACTTACATTTTCACTAACGATTAATGTGATTCTGTTGTTTAATATCTAAAAACAGTGCAATTTTAGGAGGCACCTGAACAAGGACTGTAGAACCCATTGTTCTATGGAAGTTTCTAGAAGGTTTCAGTTTGTAGTAAAACAAAAGCTACAGAGAAAGCCAAAAGAATGTTATGACACAGCTATGAACCTCAGCAGAAATGTCAGAGAGAGAGAGAGAGAGAGAGAGAGAGAGAGAGAGAGAGGGAGAGGTGCAGGAGGTTTAATCCTCTGGTAGTGCCAGTAGTAGCAACAGTGGAGTAAAGGGTTACTGAGGGTGAAGGAAAAGAGAGTGGGAAGTGGCAGTGGAAGGTAGAGATGAATGAAAACTTGAGATATATAAAGTATACTTGGCCCGTAGAACAGGGTCCACTCCTACAGTGGGCTCATCTAGGATCAGAAGTTGTGGGTTCTGAAGAAGAGCAGCTCCAAGAGAGACACGTCGGCGCTGGCCTCCGCTGTATATAAAATGAAAACATATGTCTATAAATAATCTACACACATACAGTAAATATGTAAATAAATGAGCAGTTAACAACTGTCATAAAAAAACAACATGTTTAAATCATTTTATGTGGCCCTTGTTTAAATCTGAGCAATTTGAGTAATTTAGGAACCACTAGCATCATCACACGGAATTGCAAAAATACTCAGACCATTTGTCATTGGTTGGACAAGCAGATAGATAATGTTGCTCTGTCGTGCTGGTCAGGTTTGCTTAAACAAGGTCTTCACACAGACTTACAGTTAAGTTTATACATTCAATATCTGGCCTTGAAACTTTAGAAAATGTTTCTCAGTGCTAATAAACTGAATGGTAAATGTCATGATTATTCACAGCACTACCAATAAACTAAATTTCAATTAACTAATTCAACTAAACATAATGCAGCCAACATTCAGACAAAAAGAAAAGTCAAATGAATGAACCACAAGTATTATATCACAAGATCTACCAAAGCTCCACCTTAACTAACCCAACCAGTCAGGGAGAAATTGACTCAATAACATACTAGTGTGATTCTTTAAGGCCTTCAAGGCCATTGTCTTGCTTTGTAGATGAATAACCCCTGCCTAGAGCCAGCTCAGCTTAGTGCTGTGAAAAAAAAAACCAGACAGACAACATCCAAAGGACAACAGGATACGTGCTGCCTTCATGCAACCAACGTTTCATGCTTTACATTCCTCAGCCTTGCTGAAAAACAATCGCCCCTCCACTGCCATGGCTGCCAATACACTACACATGGCAAGCAATGAAGCTTCTCAAACATCCTTAGTCTAAAACTTGATAAGCATGGAAAGCAGTAAAACATCCGAGCTTGATAAAGTTAATCTGTTTTTCTTATCTTATCACTGTTTTCCTTGACTGTAATCCAAGGATATAATCAAAATGTTGTATTTATGTATTTAATACACATTCAAAGGAATGTTATGGGTTCAATAAAAGTAAAACTCAATTGACAGAATTTGAAGCACAATGTTGATTACTACAAAAAATAATCTTGTCTTGTCCCTTGTTTATATAAAAGGACAAAAGAAGAAAAAATCACGGTTACAGAAAGGCACGTACAATGGAAGTGAATGGGGCCACCCATAAACATTAAAATTCACATGGTTTCAAAAGTACAGGCACAAGAAGTAAACATTATATGTATTATATTGTAGCGTGAGAACTGTCAGAATGGACTTGCCAGAGAGGTGGATGCAGGGTTGCCCAAATATTTTTCCATTCATGATGTCATTTGGCAAGCGCTAATGAGAATGTTGTTGTCAGAATAGTTAACAGATAACTGGGTCATACGTGAAGCCTTGTTTTTTTGTTATCATTCCTCTCTTTCTCTCCTTCACTCACACACACACACACCACTTCTTTCTATGTTCTATTTCAAAACCCTCTCACAAACCAGCAAATAGCTGAAGTTGCAGAAAATAAACATGCATCTGTCATAATGACAGGCTAAAAATGACCTGACTGCTGAGATTAATGAAGGCAAAGAGCACATGCTGTTCTACCTGAGATTTCTGACAAGGTTGTTTTTCTGTGGCAGGTCCAGAAATTCAATGAGAAAATTCATCCTGGCTTCTGTTTCTTTGGATGAAAGTCCATGGATTCGACCGTAAAACCATAGTGTATTGCTAATAGTGAACTCATTGTATAGGGCTATGTCCTGTAGACAGAATAGAGGAAAAGAGAAAATGAATGAGAAGAGACAATTGAACAAAGAGGAATACACCAATCAGGAGGATTCACTTGCCAAAAAATAATAAACTGTCTCTTCTTTTCTCTCACCTGTGGCATGTATCCCACCATCCTTCCTGGCACTTCATGTCCTGGGAATGCAGGTGGTTTGCCCAGCACTGTGATGTGACCACGAGAGATCTTCAGGGTTCCCACAATGCATTTTAACAGTGTGGTCTTCCCACAGCCACTTGGCCCTAGCAGCCCATAACTAAAGAGAGGAAACACACACACACACACACACACACACACACAAACACAAACACAAACACACACACACACACACACACACACACACACACACACACACACACACAAACACACACACACACACCAAAGCATCACATCCACTCAAATTGCTACAGTACATTCTATATATTTATTCAAATCACACATGTGACTTGTGGGTCAACATTTAAAGTGAAGTTTCAAGCAACTATGCAAAAGCTCAAATACTCATGAGACTTAGAGTGATTCTGATCAGATAACTGTTAGGAGAACAACAAAAAAAGGAAGTGAGAGATGTTTAAACAAAGCAAAAATGGCTAATAACAGCAAAAGGTTTTAAGGTGACCTCTGTATGACTTTTAATTTTTGTTAAAACTAACAGATTTCAACTTTTTTCTTTTTGTTATATGACTGTTAAATTAAAACTGACTTAGAAACTTTATACCAGGCCTTCATCATTTATTTTTGCTACTTTACAAAAGCATTTTATGTATAGCGCTTATTTATTCGATTAAATCTAATCTTAAGTAATTACATGTTTAAAACTATGATGCTCTAAACAATGAGTAAAATAAACAAACAAATCAATATGTATTTGGTAACTCTTTACAATAAGGTTTCATTTTAAAAATTTATTAGTAAATGTTGAAATGAACATTAACTAATTATTAATAAATGCTTAATAAGTATTTTTCATTGTATTGTGTATTGTTCATCATAAGTATTGTTCATTGTAAGTCCATGCTAACTAATGTTATTAACTAATGTTAACAAATGGAACCTTATTGTAAAGTGTTACACTTAATTGCTTGAAAATTATTTTATAATATTTTTATTTATTTAGTACTGTCCCACAGGCATCACTTCCATCACATCACACAATTCTGCCTTTAAAAAAAATTTTATTTACATTTTTTATTTTATTTCAAAAGTTAGTGCACTTGTTAACCAAGTCGACAAATGTGTAAGTGAAGAGCTTGAGATGAAAGAGGAGACAAATGATGCTTAAAGAATACTAAGGAAAATCAAGGGAAATATCACTTGTGAGCAGAGTATTTTTATTGGACGTCATTTCGAACAAATTTGACAAATTATGCAAAAACTATGAAAATGTTATTTAATTGAGTGTATTTAGAATACAAGACAAAAGAATTTGCCATTTTATTTGTAAAAACATTAAAAATGTCATTTTCAACCGTCATTTCAACATGTAATTCTCTGAAATACAATACAGAATTTGAGATGTGGTGGAAGTGACACTGTGGTGGTAATTTCCACGACTCTCTGAAAAAAATGACAAAAAATAAATAAATCTCCTGTGATGTATTTACTGAAAAGTGCCCGAAGTTAGTAGACAAATCAAAAAAACTATTGAAAGTGTAATTTTTTTTTTTATCTGGATTTACTTTCTAGAAATTCACAGAAGTGAAAGTGCCTGAAGTTGAACAAGCGCCCAGATACTTTTCAATGTACTAAGATGCAAAATGAGACTCCAAATGTGGCTCTAAACTCAACTCAAGACTTTTTAATCTCTCTCAGTCCAACCTCAGACTTCTAGGCTGCTCACAATGTTTAGAATGTAATTTCAGGAAAGCAGCCAAGTTTTACAAACATAATCTGATCCACTTCTAGCTCAGACAGCCATCTAAATATGGGTCATTGCAACTAAATATGACTTTAGAAAAAGGAAACAATATTTTGAACATTGCTCTGATTAGCCTTATCAGCACTGTCGAAGATTATAAACAGGCGATAACAGAACACATAACTCAGATGAGGTGAAGTGAACAGACAATGCCAAATTCGAGAAGTAAAAGGCAACAAGAGGAAATAACTGTTTATAAAGTTAGCTGAAGCCATCTTCCTAATTTGTATCTATATAGCTAATAAAAGGAACATCAAGCAAGCTGCTGTAGCTATGACTGCCTAAAGCATCTCAACATCACATCTGATGTTTGCACTAGAAGCCCAAGGGTCAGCGTTCATATTCTCCAGTCTCTAAGATCTCCCAGAAGAATTTTTTGTTTTGCTATACTAGCCTAAGGGATGAGGTGACAGAGATACAGTTTGTACATGTACATGACACGTCACACAAATGTCAGATCTACATTTGGGCATGTTTTAATGCTCAAAGTGAAAATGCAAGATCAGAGTAACCTGAAGACATATTTAGTAAACACATTAAGAGAGAAAGAGAGAGAGAAGGCGATAATACTGGACTCACATTTGGCCCTGAGGCAGTGTCAGGTTGAGACTGTTGAGGACTTTAAGTTTGCCATATGAACGACACACATCAAGACAGTGGATTGCAGCACCACAACTCCCTGCTTCCAAGTCAGCCTTCATAGTATTGGTCTCAAAACTCTACAGAGAGAGAGAGAGAGAGATAGAAATTTCAGTTAGTTCAAAGTGTTTTGACAACCAAATCAAACAGCAAGCCAACAACAACATAAAAAAAAAGGGTAGTTTACACAAAATTGAAAATTCACTAATCATTTAATAATAAACAATGACAAATTATGGTGAATTAATGTGGAAAGAATATTATTTTCTATATATTCTAAATATTTATTCTATATTTTAAATCTAAAAAAACTAAATATGCACATTTGGTACAACAAAAACTCCAACAACCCCTTAAAAACGTATATTGTTAACCAGACACAAAAGATGATGCCTCTCATTTATGACCCTTGTATTGGTTTCTAAGCAACAGCATGGATTCTGTAACTTTGAGTATGCAATTTCCCAATGCAGAAACTGGGTCATCAGCACAGTAATCTCTCACATCTTCTTTTCACAGAATCTCTGCACACTTAATCCCACATCTTTCATTTAAAAAAACACACACAAAAATAATCAAGATCTCTAATTCCAGTTTACAAGCTGTCCTGCATGAATGAAGACTGAAATCTGAGCCCATTATAGTAATAATCAAGCATTAAACATTTTAATCAAGGAATTGCTCATTGATTTATGCCAGAGTTTAGATGGCTCTGTGCTTATGAGGTGACTGTGTGAAAAGAAAACTGTCTATACATGTTCATATGTGGAGACAACATGCAATTCAGCTGACAATTCCGTAGCAACACTTTCATTTTAAGCAGCTGAACTGGTTTGTTTTTCAATTTCTTAATTGTGTTAGAGGAAGCGCCTCCTTTTGTCATATCACCTTCAGGAGTTGCAGGGGTTCTTCAGTAAAACTTTTCAACTCTCACTTGACATACATATACGCTCATCAATAGTTTAAAGTTAATTTGACATAATAGAATAGACAACGTACAAAGTAGCAGTTAATCGAAGCAGATAGAAGTTCTCGCAATGAAAGTTCGAATGCAATTCACAATTCGAACTTTTAAGAATTTCAAATATATCTATACTAAAGCTAATGAGAAAAAGAGGATTTTATACCAAGGCGGCTTCACAGTATTTGAAGAAAAATCACGTCGAGTAGATGAACAGTCCAGCTGTCCGTGCTCTTATCAGCCGCCGCGTTATCATATGACAGGTGCAGCGATGCGCAGCGACACAGAAGCCGCGCGTGTTCTTTCAGTCCTTCGTACGTTTTCCGACAAGTCCCTCCTCCTAAGAACCAATCCGGTTCGTACATACAAAGCAGTCTGTGATTGGACAGTTGAGAAATCCTTCATAGAACCTAAGCAATCATGGCAAACAGTGAAACGAAAAAGGGCGGGATTTGTCGGAATACAGATGGAACAAATAAATATAATTAAATATAAGCAAGACGCAGCGCCACGAGCACAAGTCAGCTGTCTCGAGACACGTTTATTAAAAGAATAGTTAGTTTTAAACCTAAAAACGCGGCGCTCCTGGACGAGACGCTGAAAAACAGCGAGACGCGTCTTGCGAATAGGACAAATAGTATGGGTTCAGTGTGAACGGCCCCTCATTACTCTGGCTGCATCGTCTGCGTCAACAGGGGACAGAGGTCCCTTATTTAGTCTTTTTGCGCAGGCTTTGTCTGCTAATATGAAGCAAGTATATAAAAAAAATTGCAATAACTCACTCTCTCTTCCATCTCCGTTTTCTCGTTAAGAGCTTCCTCGATTCCGTTACCGGGCATGATCACCGTGCCGGTGAGATGCTGCGCTCGGTTCAGTGCGATGAGTCAGTTAACCCATTCATCACCAGATCAGAGTTTATGTGATCTGATTTAAATTCGAGCATCTTTCTCTAGAGCGACTGACTCATTCAGTGTATCTGTGAATCTAGGTCGTCACCCTCTGAGAGAGCAAATTATGTTTGCATGAAGCAGGGATGCACATAACATATTATAATGCAAGTGTGTGGAAGGTTATATTATATAAAGTGTCATTTGCAAGTAATTTCCTTGATAGCAAGAACCTTTGGGCAAAATGTGGAAGTTAGCCGTCACATCTGCCGTGGCTAAACACATGTGGGCCAAACTTTCACCATGTATGTTTTGCCAAAGCTTTAGAATTGGAAGGAATTTTCTCTTGGGTCACAACTGGCATTGAGGTATGGCCCAGATGACGTCACGTAGCTGAGAGCCACGTGTGGCTTGGCTATGGCAAGCATTGAAAATGTTAACTTGTGGTAGACTTGGAAAAACATGTATAGGCAGGTGAGGGATTCCACACCTCAGCCTGTTCAACAATGCCATTGGTTGGTCTCGTTGTTGTAGCATCTTCTTTCAATTTCTGTTGGTGGATTAGTGAAACTGTCACTGTAGCAGCAACTTAAATACTGGACCATGGCCATTTGTCCCTCTCTTTTCTCTCCTAACAACTGCCGTATCCATGCACACCCTTGAGTAACTTCAGGTAAGTGAAGTTTTGGCATTTTTAAATCCTATTACTGATTTAAGCCTATTCAGAGAATTTAAAAAAAAAATATTATTGAATGTTTTTTTAAGTGTTAGGCGTAAATGATGACCACTCTGAAAATACTTTAATAATGGACTAATATTATACAGATAGGACAGCACATCTCAGATACACTTTTAAAGATGAGAGCAGCTCAATCAGAATATTTATTTAAATTGCAGCCCTTTTTGCACAAGGTCATATATTGATTTTGATTTTATTTTGCAGAGAGCATTAATTATTATATAATTTTATTGTAATTTTATAGTGGCTAAAACTGTGTATACTAAAACAGTGTGGTTAGAAACAAAATTATTTAAATTAGTAGTAGATTAGAGACCAGAAACATCACAAGCTGGCTTTACCAAAAATTATTATAGAATGTTTTTTTTAAGTGTTAGGCGTAAATGATGTGGCGTAAATGCCAGTATTCTCTGGGTGAGTACTGGCATTTAATCTATCAGCCACATGTGGGCCACACAAGGCCGTGAACCCTTAACAGAACTCAGCAAAACAACAGTTATACTGTATATAAAGCCCATGCATGGGCTACACAAGTTTTCTAATTTGTCTCTTTACTGGTGGAGTTATGGCACTGTTTTTGTTCAGTTCTGGCAAAAAAGTTATGTATCAGATTTGTGCCGTAATTCACTTTCTGAGCCGGGCCACAAAAAACTTTTTCCAGTTTTCAGATGTTATTACTCGAGCACTGTATCCAACTGGTGGTGGATCACTGTGCTCACCACATTGCCTTGCTCAACTCTGTGGCATCACCAATGGTCACTGTCACTCATGTCACCGGAAATAAGTAGTCTCATTGAAAATTACAATGAGAGACAGCAGTCTGATGGAGAATCCAATCTAAGAATCTTTTCTCCTCCATAGCACCTCATTCAGACAGCAGTGATTAGTGTATCTGTGGACCAATCTAGGATGTCTCCCTTTAAGAGAGCAAATAATGTGATTGCATGAAGCAGGGATGAACACAACATAATATGTCAAAGGGTGAAAGGAATGTTATAAAATATAATCTGCAAGTCATATATAACAAGTGTGAGTAAAATAGCTGACAGCTTCATTAATATTTAAAAATAGGCGAAAAGAAACTCAAAATACATAGATAAATTATGGACTTTTGACAGGAACAGCACAGGTGCCTTTGGGGCTCTCTGAAGGAAAACAGAACCAGTTAACTCCCGTCTGATGCACAAAGCACCTGAGGAGCCAGAAGAGATTTCCTGATTGGGTGGTAAAAGACAAAGAGTGAAGGTGCACTTTAAGGATTAGTTCACCCAAAAAGGAACATTCTTTTGTTCTTTACTCATCCCAAAGTCACACCAAACTTGTGTATGACTTCCTTCTGTGGAAGACAATGCATTTAGTTTGAAAAATTACTCAGGGTTAATTTGTCACATAATGCAAGTGAATAATGACTTCAGTCGGTCAAGCTGGAAAAATAAATGATAAATGATAAATGACTCATGCACAATATTCCAAGACTTCTGAAGCCATATGAGCACTTTGTGTGATAAACTAAAAGAAATTTAAGCCATAACCATATCGTGCCATCCCTAGTCACCTCTCAATTACATTTTATGGTATGGTGACCAAGGCTAGCATTCTGCCTAAAGTCTCCTTTAGTGTTCCACAGAAGTAAGAATGTCATACTGGTTTGGAACAACATGAGGGTAAGTATGATGAAAAGATGATGAAATGATGAAAGAATTTGGGGTAACTATCCCTTTAAGGCTAATTATTGTAGCCCATTTTATTAATAGCTGCTTTAAATTGACATACATCCTCATGCACACACGCACACATACACACAATCAGTCAGATACACCAGCATTTCAGTGACCCACTTTGCCACCCTGTCCTCTGGCATTAAATGCAAAAAACACATTATTCCAAATGCCAGTTTGAGCTGACGTGTACCCTTACACTGAATATGAGTGAACCGTGCACACGCACGCACACACACACACATACACACACACACACACACAATGCAAGCGCTCCTCAGTAGCCACTGACCTCAATAATATTTCTCTCATTTAAAATACATTTTACACATGCAGAAATGAATAGTACTTTTGAAAAATATGTTTAAATGTACACTCTCATGAGATGAAGATTCCAGTAATATCATTCGCCTAATAAAAGCGTTTTTAGTTTACATGGAGCGGGTCGCCTCATAGGGGCTGCCATGTTAAGATCACATGACCAGCCAAATACTACTCACTTGGACACTTTCGCTCACTGAATTAATGAATCATGGGTGACAGTGAACAGTGCATTGAAATGGCATCTGTATCTGAAAACGTTACAACATACTTTTTTATGAGTTTTTAGATATTATTACTCAACCGCTGTAACCAACTGGTGATGGATCACTTTATTCGCCACATCGCCTTGCTTAATTCTGTGGCATCGCCAATGGTCACAGTAACTCATGTCACCGGAAACTGGAAAGACTTCTGGTCACTTTGTTGCTGCCACTGTTGCAGAAGATCTGACTCACCAATAGTGAAATAAAGTAAATCTAATCTACATAAGTAAATTCACATATTTAATTTAATTACCCTACCTTGCACATACATTACCACTTGCACATTCTGTTAAATGCTATTCTGTTAAATGTCCTATTATTTGTGTCTATTTATACTCTTAACATGATTTACATTCTGGGTCTCACTGTAATGTTCTCTTTGCACTTGTTTCTTCTATCACCAAAAAAAATCCTTGTGTATGAGAGAACACAAGACAATAAAGCTCATTAGGATTCTGATTCTGGCATTCAAAACAGAAAGAATAACATAATGTTTGTCTGACTTTTTATTCTTGATCAATTTTAAAATACACTTTACAAAGGAAGAAAAAGATATGATCACACTGGCAAACTCATTAAAGTCTCTTTTCCACAGGAACAGTACAAACCATGCCCATCTTTTTATTAAAAGTATGGGCCGATTATTGTCATCTTCATATTATACCCATTTAATCTATATATTGTGCAAAGATCCTCCTTAAAAATAATACAGTGACATGACATAATAATAATAATAAGCTCAAACAACCACAACAGAACCAAATGCAAACCATACAAAATGCAGACTTGCAGAAAGAGACACTTTTAGTTAACAGTAACAAAATTAAAAGACAGTCTAATATTTTTTCATTGTGTTCGTCAGTTGTGCGATAACTAAATAAATAAATAAAAACTACTGGCAGTGAAAGGAAATGATTGTTATATGATATTCATGTATTATATTGAATTAGGTGCACAACAGTCTAAACAAATAGTTAAACCAATGAGAGAAATCTTTAAGAGAGCAAAGGTGTGTCTTTCCAGTTTATTCTAATTTAAAACATATAAATCTTTGAACTGAATGACATTTAAAAACACTGATAAATAATAATAAAAAAAAAAAATCACAAATTCAAACACAGTGTATACTGTACTGTAGAAAGCAAGGGTCAGTATTCATCTACAGGCTGTCTGGTTTCAAGTAGTAACATGTGCAATTCTGCATTTCACTTTTCACAAACAGCCATCAAAATTTAACTCACAAACAAATAAGTTATGTTCGGATAAAAGAAGTGAATATGCTGTTCTAAATACTGCATGTACTAGAGAGTGAGTGTTGGAAGGTCTGCTGAAAATATTCAGCATTTTATTTTTTCACACATAGCATGGCAATTCAAACTGTTTACAAAATCAACAACATCAGCCAGGACTGTTATAGTTTATAATAGTTTATCATTTTTTTTTAAATAATACTTTATAAAAGTATATAAAAGGCAGCTTTTAAAGATAATTTTTATATGAAATTTGATTGTTTGGAGGAAGCCATGAAGAGAAGCTAGAGCTGCTGCTAGTAAACAGAATAAATTATGATGTCATAATGACTGACAGAACAGCAGTGTTTAAGGCTGATTGGCTGGTGGTCGTGTTTGGTTATATGTGATTGGCTGCTGGAGTTAGGATGGAGGGGAACATTAGGACCCTGCCCTGCATGAAGGACAGATCAGGGAGAAGAGAGATAACCTTTGCTGCTTCTTCACTTAACTTTTCATCTTTTCCATCTGGCTTCCTGTCAAACACACAAAAATAAAAATGAGCAGCTTTTCACAAAAGCAGTATTAACAGCAGGGTAATAACGGCCTAATTAAACTTGCGCCACTTGTTAGTCTAGTTATGAACGAGTTATTCAGTCACGTCATTATTTTTTGATGCACAACTTGTATTCCACATAAATTCAATGCGAGTTTATTCTGTAAACATGTTTCCATCATACTTTATGTACAATTCTTCTTCTCGGATAAAAAGTGAGTGTATTCGTTTTTGATGCACATTGTAGAGATTTTGTATTTTTTTCGCATCTAAAAGGCAGAAATGTGAAGCTTTTAATTTAACACAGCACTAACATGAAATCTTCTGTTAAAAATTGTGCATTATTTGAGCTGAGTTGTTTAAATCATCTTTACACAGAAAAGGTTAGTAAGTGATTTCATCATACTAAAATCATGTAAACATGCATATATTTTTTAAGTCTTGTGGCTATACTTTTGTAACATGAATATTGTAACATTTTTCCATTGGCCCTATTCACTTCAATTGTAAGAGTAAAGAAAAGGAGTGACATTAATCAAAATGCAACTTTTGTGGTAATCAACATCATGCCACAAATGCTGTAGATTGAGCTTAACTTGTATTGAACCCGGAATATTCCTTAAATTACACTACACCAATCTGGTGCTCAGAAAATATCTATTAATCTATAAATTCCTACAAATACCCCAGAAATGTAACCAGGGTAATTTCCTGGAAAGCACATTTCTGAACAGCTATATATTCAGTCCCTGGATACAAATGTCAGACAGATGTCAGATAATTGTAGATTAAAACAAGATTGAAAGGTTTTTTTACTCTCAAATCTCAAAAATCACAAGACACAAGACAATCATGGAAACACTCCGTGTAATGGACAAAATGACTCTTGCACAACAGTAAAGTAGAACCTGGCTAGTGATTGACCAACACACTAACATATAATAAGACACGTGTCAAGACATGACGTGTATGTATTCATGCATGCATATTTCTAACCTGGCTGTTGTTCTGGTTTTCTCCATCGATTCCATTAGTTTTGTAAATGCATCTGCGCTGCTCCGACCAGTGATGTTGGTCTCTATTTTAGCTGTAGTCAGTTCATACAACTCTGGATCAACACCTGCGTAAACACAAAAAACATTGAAACAAATGTACAGGACACAGACACGGACACGGACACGGACACACACACACACACACACACACAAAAACCCCAAAAAATAGAAACACATACATGCAAACAGACACACAACAATCCTTCCATTTTCAGTCAAAACAGCAATATTAATGAGTCAATTTTTATTATTATTTTGTTTATTATTAATTTATTACAATATTATTATTTTGCTTCAACCGCATCATACTTTAATTGCATCATAGTGACAGTAAAAATTGCAAAAATACCATGGAAACAAGATCTCAGAAGCACAGTAGAAAACTTGTGTTTAAAGAACATACAAGACTGTCTTGTCTGACCTAAATATAATTTCCCAGACAAAGAGAAGAAAATAACTATCAACAGAAGAAAGGAAGAAAAACAGAGATACTCACAGAGCCAATCCAGAGAGGAGAAATGAGGGACAGAGCGCCATACTAAGAAAATCTAAGATGACAGCTTCCCTTTAAAGACATCGGTTTTTAAATCACAAACAGAATGAAAAAGGAAGGAAAGAAGATTTCACTGCAAGCCAGCTACTTGAAAACGGAACTGATTCTGTTCTGTTCACACCTGGTAGTGGAGTGTCATTTTCACTATTTGCGTTACAATCATCCACAGGCCCAAAATAGTCCAAATTTAGCTCTGGGATTCCACCATCTTGCGCGTCACATGAGAGTTATAGCAATGACAGTGTAACAGTGAGAGTTAGTGTGTTAGTGCTTGAAGCATTTAAAACCCATGATATATTAACAGTATAATATGCAAATGTAATAGCAATCTATGAAAAAGAAGTATGTAAAGGTATACAGATATGAAGAAACTAAGAGCAGATCAGTACAAAAAGCAGTGTTGAAATGTCCGCTTATTATAAACAGCTTATTTTCCAGAATGTACTGGGGTTTGCTAGTCCTTGGCCATTGAACAGCAGTCAAATATTATTAGTGAAAAAATATATAATTATTAGTTGCCATTATTATTATTGATTTTGGTGAGGCAAGTCGCTTATTTTGGGCAAGTCAGATAAGGTTGCTTGTTTTTTTCCTAGCGTGATCTGGCAACACTGACTTGGAGCAACATATTAGGCAGCGTATAAGAGAGAAGAGCTATAGTGAAGTGAATGTGAAGAGCTATAGACATATTGGAGTACATAATTTTATTAGAAAAATTTGGGGGGGATTTTCTCCCCAATTTGGCACACCCAATTCCCAATGCTCTCTATGTCCTTGTGGTGGCTTAGTGACTCACCTCAATCCGGGTGGTGGAGGACAAATCTCAGTTGCCTCCGCGTCTGAGACCGTCAATCTGTGCATCTTATCACGTGGCTTGTTGAGCACGTTACTGCGGAGACCTAGCGCATGTGGAGACTTCACACTATTCTCCACGGCATCCATGCACAACTCACAACGCGCCCCACCGAGAGCGAGAACCACATTATAGCGGTCATGAGGAGGTTAACCCAACATGACTCTACCCACCTTAGCCAATTGCCAAAACTTAGCCAAACTTGCTGAGCTACCCAGGCCCCAGTACATAATTTTATTGACAGATTTATGATGTATATTTATCAAAAAAAATTCAATATGGTGTGACACAACAACAAAAAAGTCTTTAATGTGAACAATTTGGTAAAGATCAAGCAAAAGCAGTAGATCACACTTTGCGAAAGGTTGTTAAAAGTGCATTAACGAAGATTTGACTACAAGTCACAGTGATTTCTGTGACAGGAAGGAGACACTCATTTGTTTTTATCAGATGGAAAAACAAGGAAACATGGTGTTTAACATTTACATGGACTGTTGAACCGAAATTTCCACCAAACTCAAACTTCACATGTTCAAAATAGTATCTCAGCATGTGTTGTAGCATGTTTCTGTAAATCTTTAAAAGAATTGTTGGTGTTGACCCTTCAAACAAGCCAAGGCAAGCTGTACAATGGCTTCAAATTAGCACCAGCAGTAAGGTCAGCTATTCCAAAAAAGATTAGCAATACATTTTTTCAGTCAAACCTGAGACAACAGCTGGAGCGTAAGGACTAATTTGGTTGTATTTTTGACAACACAATAGAGAAAATATGTAATAATGGGTAGAGAGTCTTGCATATCTTGACAAGGTGATTAATCACTGTTAAAACTATATACTTATCATTTGAGGTAGTACATTTCAGCCTCTGCGTGTGTATATGAGCGTAGAAAGCATACTGAAGATGGCCTGGAATTTCATAGTGCAATTTCATAGAAACAAGAGGAACAGGCAAGAGAGAACAGGGTATAAACATATAAAATCGAAACAGAGATAAATATGTCTCTTAGTAGTGCTTCAGTACCCTTTTCCACCAAAATGGTGCTGGTTCTTGTGCTGGAGCCATACAATTTTATTGTGATTTATTGTGTCTTTAAGCTATTACAAGTAGCTCTTGATGCTACAGTTAAGTACAAATACTATTTATAGCAACCAGTTTATACAGAATGATTTTGTAGATAAAATAATTTTAAGATGGCAGGGAAAAATAAAAGTGGCCAGAGCTGCTGTACAATGAAACACACCGAATGTCCATCTGAACGCATGTCACATTGCAGCAATAAGCGTTTCAGTGTAGATATTTGTTGATTATAATGGGGAAGATATAATTTACTTGATCTAGTTTTTTTTTGCATCAGTCTTGCCAGACTAAATTGTTGTTGTGAAGGTTTTACATAGTAAGGACATTATCTTGCCCCCTGCTTCTGACATTATCGGTTCAAAATCAGAAGGATTTATGGGCTGATGTAGAGCCGATATGCAAATGAATATGCACAGAACAGTTCCAGATTGGGCACCAGCTCCAGTACTTGCACCCTGTTAATGGAAAAGGGGCTTGGGAGGAAAGAGAGTGAGAGAGAGAGAGAAGAGAAATGTCCATTTCCCAAATCGCTTCAATATTCTCCTATCTTGTGGTTCAAAAGCATCTGTCAACAAGATTTGGATAGCTTTTACTCAAATTTTCCTGTTAATTGTAGTTCAGTGTTTAAATCAAAACAAAAACCATTTGCAATATCTGTGAATTGTGAATGGAACAGAAAGTTAGAAAGACAGAGAGAAGATAGGAGTGATGGTGATAGAGGGCAGAAGTGCTCGGGCAGGGTGATGAGCAGTATCAGGAGTAGGATTTCTGCCGTGAGTGGCGATTGGTTTTATCTTGAACTATAGAGAAGGAGGCACGCCGAACAGACATACCGTCAATACTAACAGCCAAAGAGGGTGCCACCTGCAATACATGAGGCATCAACACACAACCAGTTTAGCAATCTTTTCAACTAGTTTACTGAATGTCCAAGAAACAGAGAAAATATAAAGAATGATAAACAATGCACATGGCACTTTCCAATATTAACTCCAGGAGTAGGTTCCATTTTAAGGTCAAACTATATACCCAGATGTATATGTGCTGTCCTCACCTGAGTGTGTAGTATATTTCCACTCTCCACAGGAGTAGAAGGGGAAAGTGCAGGAGAGGCTGGAGATTTTGAGGACTCTTTGGTGGGCTCAAGCATTCCCTGAGAGGAAGGGAGAGAGAGAAAAAGAGTGAGGTTCAAATCAGCACAAATACTGCATGATGTTGGGCTTCAGGATTTCACTCACCAGTCCAGCAGCAAACATAGGCACGATCACTGGCTGCTTCTTCTCACCAGTGAACAACTGATGAAAAGACATGAAAAAAATGACAACTGGTAAAAATAAAAAAAAATGCAGTATTTTTAGACCTCGAAAAATGCAAAGAAAACAAGTCCATATTCATTTTTTAAACAACACAATACTAATGTTTTTACTTGGGAAGAGTTCAGAAATCAATATTTGGTGGGATAACCCTGATTTTCAAATCACAGCTTTCATGCAACTTGGCAGGCTCTCTACCAGTATTTCACATTGCTGTTGGGTAACATTATGCACTCCTGGCACAAAAATTCAAGCAGCTCGGCTTTGTTTGGTGGCTTGTGGCCATCCATCTTCCTCTTGATCACATTCCAGAGGTTTTCAATGGGGTTCTGATCTGGAGATTGGGCTGGCCATGACAGGGTCTTAATCCGGTGGTCCTCCATTCACAGCTTGATTGACCTGTCTGTGTGGCAAGGAGTATTGTCATGCTGGAAAAGCCAATCGTTGGGGAACATTGTCAGAGCCAAAGGAAGCTAGTTTTCTTCCAGGATAACCTTGTACGTGGCTTGATTCATGGGTCCTTCTCAAAGATGAATCTGCCTGATTCCAGCCTTGCTGAAGCACCCCCAAATTTCCACAGTGGGTGCGAGACACTGTGGCTTGAAGGCCTCTCCAGGTCTCCATCTAACCATTAGATGACCCGCACCACCCGACTACATGACAGCTTCTTCCCACAAGCAATAAGACTTTTGAACACTTGATCCCTCACGATCAACAATCAGCACTGCACTTTATTAATCCTCATTCAATATATTCTCGCTCCCAATTCAGTCAGTGTATATATATATATATATATATATTTATACCCTTCTCTAGTGTGTGTATTCTACATTGTGTGTATTGTGTACATTTGTTATGTAAATTGTTGTGTAGGTATGTGTACATTTGTTATGTAAATTGTTGTGTAAGTTTATGTAAATTGTTTTGTGTAATATGTTGTTTATTGTAAAGTGGTTTATGTCTCGTCACTGTCATTACTGCAATGTTGCTCGGAACTGCACACAAGAATTTCACCTGCTGTTGCACTCGTGTACACAGTAGTGTGACAATAAAGTGATTTGATTTGATTGATTTGAGATGACAAGGTGGAGAATTGGTAATGATCTGCGGGTGCTTCAGCAAGGCTGGAATCGGGCAGTGTATATATTTACACACATACACACACGATTTCTGTAATCTATGTACCAGGGTCAGAAACTAAGGATGGCTTACCACCAAATACAACAAAAATTCCCCAACATTCAAAAAGTGAGGCCAAAACATTCCCTCATAACATCTGATATAGTTTTTAATATTCTATTATAGTCTTAGTTATAGCCTACATATTATGGAATAAAATATGAATTAGCCTAATGTTGATTTAATTCTTAGGATAAGAGGTAATAAATTCTCTATCATTAGAATTTTATTTTAAATTAATCAATTTAACATAAATTTGATATAAACAGATTTAGATTTAGTTTGTTTTAAGTGGTTATATAAAAATATGTCCTCATAAATGTAAAACATCTAATACTGCCCCTTAGTGTGAAAGTTAATTTCTGACCCTGCTATGTACTGTATCAGTAATTTACTTTACAGGAACTCACAATGTTCCTGATTCCTAGGCAATCCAGCAGGAGTCTGTTGCTATGGGAACCTGCCCATTTGAACTTGAGGCCGTATGTGCCGTGAATATCCTGAAGGTGGCGCCATATGGCTAATGCATTCCTGTAGGAACAGAAAAGACCCTTCAGACTTTTTTCTCTGAAACTCAAGAGCATAACTGAAATGCAGAAAATATGGAAACACCTTCAATGGCGCTCTTACTGCCAATATCAACAGAGAGCAGAACAGTCTTTGGCTCTGGTTGGGAGGGGAAATTATCTTAAAATCTTATAAAATGTCATCTTTTATGGAGAAGAGTTTTTGATTATATAAAAGTCAATATAATCATATAAGAGCACACGATCTTTAGATCCTTTCCAAAAGGTCACCTGTTGTCATTAATCTGGTGCCACATATTTACAGCAGCACATGCAGAAACAATCTTAAATCCAAGCCTTGCTCTGCATGTGATGTTTTAAGTGGTGCGCACTGCTAAATAAACTCCTGCGTTTCATGCATCAGTCAGTCTGTGTCTGTTTAGAGCCAAAGTCCTAAAAAGACTTCACTCAGTGACACACTCAACTCTGAGAGAACAAACCTAGATGAAATGAAGATAACAGTAGTATCTCCTTTAATTCATTTATCATCTTTGTCTCATCCACTCTCCACTCCACAGCTCTTACCCCAGGGCAAAAGAGCTGCTCGGGTCCCTTAGCTCCTGTGGATCCTGTGCCTGAAGGGCTTCCTCGAGGGTCAACACCACTGTGACCTCACTAACCTCAGGACTGACATCTGAAGGGAAGGTGGACCTGAAGAGATGCTGAAATATAATTATTATATTATAAAAGAAAAGGAGGGACAAAATATTTTTTTGTTTTAATCAAAACATATGCCGTCAATTGAGTTTAACTTGTATTAAACCCAGAATATTCCTTTAACAACACACTTTGATTAACACACACAAACAAACACACACATTGCATCCGGAAAGTATTCACAGCGCTTCACTTTTTCCACATTTTGTTATGTTACTGCCTTATTCCAAAATTGATTAAATTCATTACTTTCCTCAAAATTCTACAAACAATACCCCATAATGACAACGTGAAAGAAGTTTGTTTGAAATCTTTGCAAATTTATTAAAAATAAAAAAGCGAAGAGAAAAAAAACACATGTACATAAGTATTCACAGCCTTTGCCATGACACTCAAAATTGAGCTCAGGTGCATCCTGTTTCCACTGATCATCCTTGAGATGTTTCAACAACTTGATTGGAGTCCACCTGTGGTCAATTCAGTTGATTGGACATGATTTGGAAAGGCACACGCATGTCTATATAAGGTCCCACAGTTAACCGCGCATGTCCGAGCACAAACCAAGCCATGAAGTCCAAGGAATTGTCTGTAGACCTCCGAGACAGGACTGTGTTGAGGCACAGATCTGGGGAAGAGTACAGAAAACTTTCTGCAGCATTGAAGGTCCCAATGAGCACAGTGGCCTCCATCATCCATAAATGGAAGAAGTTTGGAACCACCAGGACTCTTCCTAGAGCTGGCTGCCTGGCCAAACTGAGCGATTGGGGGAGAAGAGCCTTAGTCAAGGAGGTGACCAAGAACCCATTGTTCATTCTGACAGAGCTCCAGCGTTTCTCTGTGGAGAGAGGAGAACCGTCCATAAGAACAACCATCTCTGCAGCACTCCACCAATCAGGCCTGTATGGTAGGGTGGCCAGACGGAAGCCACTCCTCAGTAAAAGGCACAGCCTGTGACAGCCGCCTGGAGTTTGCCAAAAGGCACATGCAGGACTCCCAGACCATGAGAAACAATTCTCTGGTCTGATGAAACAAACATTGAGCTCTTTGGCCTGAATGGCAAGCGTCATGTCTGGAGGAAACCAGGCACCGCTCATCACCTGGCCAATACCATCCTTATAGTGAAGCATGTTGGTGGCAGCATCATGCTGTGGGGATGTTTTTCAGCGGCAGGAACTGGGAGACTAGTCAGTATTGAGGGAAAGATGAATGCAGCAATGTACAGAGACATCCTTGATGAAAACCTGCTCCAGAGCGCTCTGAACCTCAGACTGGGGCGAAGGTTCATCTTCCAACAGGACATCGACCCTAAGCACATAGCCAAGATAACAAAGGAGTGGCTATGGGACAACTCTGTGAATGTCCTTGAGTGGCCCAGCCAGAGCCCAGGCTTGAACCCGATTGAACATCTCTGGAGAGATCTGAAAATGACTGTGCACCGACGCTCCCCATCCAATCTGATGGAGCTTGAGAGGTCCTGCAAAGAAGAATGGGAGAAACTGCCCAAAAATAGGTGTGCCAAGCTTATAGCATCATACACAA
Organism: Moxostoma hubbsi; assembly: GCA_032164185.1. NCBI lineage: Eukaryota > Metazoa > Chordata > Actinopteri > Cypriniformes > Catostomidae > Moxostoma > Moxostoma hubbsi. Next base: position 14,575,474 of record JAVLUX010000023.1, read on the forward strand.
AAAGACTTGAGGCTGTAATTGGTGCCAAAGGTGCTTCAACAAAGTATTGAGCAAAGGCTGTGTATAATTATGTACATATGTGTGTTTTTTTTAAAAATAAATTTGCAAAGATTTCAAACAAACTTCTTTCACGTTGTCATTATGGGGTATTTATTGTTTGTAGAATTTTAAGGATAATAATGAATTTAATCAATTTTGGAATAAGGCTGTAACATAACGAAATGTGGAAAAAGTGAAGCACTGTGAATACTTTCCGGATGGTGTGTGTGTGTGTGTGTGTGTGTGTGTGTGTGTGTGTGTGTGTATGTGTATATATATATATATATATATATATATATATATATATACAGTGAGGAAAATAATTATTTGAACACCCTGCTATTTTGCAAGTTCTCCCACTTAGAAATCATGGAGGGGTCTGAAATTGTCATCATAGGTGCATGTCCACTGTGAGAGACATAATCTAAAAAAAAAAATCCAGAAATCACAATGTATGATTTTTTAACTATTTATTTGTATGATACAGCTGCAAATAAGTATTTGAACACCTGAGAAAATCAATGTTAATAGTTGGTACAGTAGCCTTTGTTTGCAATTACAGAGGTCAAACGTTTCCTGTAGTTTTTCACCAGGTTTGCACACACTGCAGGAGGGATTTTGGCCCACTCCTCCACACAGATCTTCTCTAGATCAGTCAGGTTTCTGGGCTGTCGCTGAGAAACACGGAGTTTGAGCTCCATCCAAAGATTCTCTATTGGGTTTAGGTCTGGAGACTGGCTAGGCCACGCCAGAACCTTGATATGCTTCTTACAGAGCCACTCCTTGGTTATCCTGGCTGTGTGCTTCGGGTCATTGTCATGTTGGAAGACCCAGCCTCGACCCATCTTCAATGCTCTAACTGAGGGAAGGAGGTTGTTCCCCAAAATCTCGCAATACATGGCCCTGGTCATCCTCTCCTTAATACAGTGCAGTCGCCCTGTCCCATGTGCAGAAAAACACCCCCAAAGCATGATGCTACCACCCCCATGCTTCACAGTAGGGATGGTGTTCTTGGGATGGTACTCCATCATTCTTCTTCCTCCAAACACGGTTAGTGGAATTATGACCAAAAAGTTCTATTTTGGTCTCATCTGACCACATGACTTTCTCCCATGACTCCTCTGGATCATCCAAATGGTCATTGGCAAACTTAAGACGGGCCTTGACATGTGCTGGTTTAAGCAGGGGAACCTTCCGTGCCATGCATGATTTCAAACCATGACGTCTTAGTGTATTACCAACAGTAACCTTGGAAACGGTGGTCCCAGCTCTTTTCAGGTCATTGACCAGCTCCTCCCGTGTAGTTCTGGGCTGATTTCTCACCTTTCTTAGGATCATTGAGACCCCACGAGGTGAGATCTTGCATGGAGCCCCAGTCCGAGGGAGATTGACAGTCATGTTTAGCTTCTTCCATTTTCTAATGATTGCTCCAACAGTGGACCTTTATTCACCAAGCTGCTTGGCAATTTCCCCGTAGCCCTTTCCAGCCTTGTGGAGGTGTACAATTTTGTCTCTAGTGTCTTTGGACAGCTCTTTGGTCTTGGCCATGTTAGTAGTTGGATTCTTACTGATTGTATGGGGTGGACAGGTGTCTTTATGCAGCTAACGACCTCAAACAGGTGCATCTAATTTAGGATAATAAATGGAGTGGAGGTGGACATTTTAAAGGCAGACTAACAGGTCTTTGAGGGTCAGAATTCTAGCTGATAGACAGGTGTTCAAATACTTATTTGCAGCTGTATCATACAAATAAATAGTTAAAAAATCATATATTGTGATTTCTGGATTTTTTTTTTTAGATTATGTCTCTCACAGTGGACATGCACCTACGATGACAATTTCAGACCCCTCCATGATTTCCAAGTGGGAGAACTTGCAAAATAGCAGGGTGTTCAAATACTTATTTTCCTCACTGTATATATATATATATATATATATATATATATATATATATATATATATATATATATATATATATACATACATACACACACACATACACAAATACTGTGTAATTTCCAATTTTAACTTAAGTAACCCATAATGAAAAACAAGTGGATTAACCTCTAAAACAACTCACAGTCTCATTGTCCATTCTGTTACTCTGGAGATCGTCACTAGAGAGCACTGTTGAAGTCATATAATCTTGTACCTCTGTACCCACATAAGTAGTCTGCTCCTCCCCAAATGCTGACCATGAATCCTGACTCTCTTCTATGCCTTCATGTTGTCCAAACGAAGCCCAGTTCTCTTCCTCTCCCACCACCACACCTCCAAACTGAACCGAGCTAAAGTCAGCAAAACTATCGCTAGGCGGCAACTCTGAACAAAAACCTCCTTGGTCGCCTGCACTGTGTGCAAGCTTCTCTTCCTCAGCTGGCTCATCTTCCACAAAGTCTTTCAGGGTGCCCATGTCACCAAATTCATCATCGGAGGAGGAGCATGACATTGCTGTGACAAAATCAGCAAATCCTTCCTGGGTAAGTGGTTCAGTCCGGCTGAAGTCTGCAAAACCCTGAGTTACATCTCTGAAATCCCCAAAGTCCTCTTCAGCTGTGCAGTCTGTTGGTGTCTCATTAAAGGCCTTAATGTCCTCATTTACCTCCATGTCTGAGGATTCATGAATTTCCCCTGTGTCTCTTTTCAGGTGTGTGTCAGAGGTTATATCCACATCTATTGTGGGGGCTGTCACTGCCTTGGAAACACCCGTGACTCTACAAATAACAAAGTCCTCACTTGAGGAACCAGCACCACCTGGAAGTCCCTTTTCTTCGGGTCCCTTGTTCTCCTTATGTTCCTGCTTATCTTCAGCCTCCTGTACATCTTTACATGGACTAAATGACTGGGTGTCATCACTTAACTCCATTTCCACTCCCATCTCTACAAGTTCAGATTTTTCTTTAGGAGATGAGTTACTGTTACAGTCTTGCAGGTTGTCTGTTTGTTTAATTTTCTGTGTTCCATCTAACCCATCATCCAGTCCAGAGTTTATTCTGCTCTCTGTGCTTTTTAAGAAGGTGCGCTGAACTTTCTTTTGCTCTGAATGGCCATTACTGAGGTTGTTTCGGTCACCTGTGCCATCTAAATTCTGGCCTGTGCAGCTGTGGATTTCAGAGAGCTTCTTCTGTGGGTCACAGGATGTTACACCATTCGTGAGAATCTCCAATGATTCCTTCTTTATATTCTCAGTGCAACTGTGCACCTCAGTCTCACCTTCAAATGTTTCTAGGTTTGATACCACACAAGGCCGGTATGCTTCCTCTAATATTTTTCTCTCATTGGCGCATCTGTTCTTCCCAGATAGAGTGAGATTCTGCACGGATGTGATGTACAGGTCAGGTGGAGAGTCCTCCAGTGCATTTGATTGGTTGAACATTATGGGCGTGTCAAGCTCTGAGAAGCTGCAACTGGACATCACGCTTCTGTCACCGAAACTGCCAAACTCACTGAACTCATCCTCCTCTTCCTGCTCTGCTGCCTCGTCCAGTGGAGGCGGCGTGGAAGAGTACAAACGAACGACATTGGGCTCCATGGTCCTCTTGTGCCACCTGGGGACCACATGCACAGACACCTAGAAAAATAGAGATACCACAAACAGTTTTAGAACACTATAAAAGGAAGAATTTTTTTATTTTTAGAGAATTGCATTGTCTTACCATTACAGAACAAGAACAAAACGTTACTTTCACTGTTCTTTAATTCAGCACTACATAAAACGCCATAGTTTAAAAGAATCGTTCACTCAGAAATAAAAATTCTCTCATCATCTGCTCAGTCTCATGCCATCCCAAATGACTTTCTTTCTTCTGCTGAACACAAATGAAGATTTTTAAAAGAATATTTCTTCTAAAATGCAAATCCATAAAATGCAAGTGAATGGTGGTCAGAACAATGAAGCTTCAAAGTATAAAGGCAGCATAAAAGTAATCCATATGACTCCAGTGGTTAAATTCATGTCTTCAGAAGCAATAAAATAGGTGATGGTGAGAAATCACCTTTTTTACTATAAATCTCCACCTTTTACCAGCCCAGACCAGTAGGTGGCAATATGCACAAATAATGTGAATTCACCAACAAACAAAAGAGGAATATGATCTTTGATCTTTTGACATATAAGAGGTCTTTGAACAATACAAATATACTCAGAACTCAAAATATCCTTCTCACTGCGCAATAAGAGCATTTGTTGAAACCAAGCTGCCAATTCTCTACTTCCTCCACATTGTGATGTCACACTGTTGTAGACATTTGACAGCCTCCCAGAGCGGGATCTAGGGGTGTGGGCTTTGCTCTCTAAAATTATACTTACTTATACTACTTATCTTCTTGGCATGACTTGCTGAATTCAGTCTTGAGAAAAGACCATATAGGCTTATTTTTAGTAAAGAAAGAAACTGTTCGTCAGTCGTCACCCAAAAAAACTTCCTAAGAATGTTAAGACAACATTTCATGGGTCAGAAATGATCATTTATCTGACACTTTTGTCATTTGACTGGAGGACAAACTTAAATAGCTCACACAGTGACCTAAATGGCTGCTTCTATGGGTGAGCGCCTATGAGTCTATGATGTCTACATGTTCAGTGTTGTAAAACAAAGTTTTGGCTGGGGCTCCTAATTTGAACCGAGTCCGACCAGACCTAAAAGTACACTACATAAAAGATCTTTGAATTCATAAAACCAGTAAGAAAATCTTCCACCCAATCAGTTAAGTAATTGCAAACTGCTGTACATTCTTCAAGCCTATGATTTTTTAAGACACAAGTGTTTTTGTTTTCCTCAGGCAAACACACACGTATTCAAATGCACACTGTGTAAACGTTGATATGTTTGAGTCTATTTGAGGGGTTGTAAACTGATGAGGAAACCCAATCCACTCCCTTTGTGCTCTCTGTGCCTCAGACCAAACACTGTCACTGAGGGACACAGTCCCATACAGATTAAACTAAAATGTAAGACTTTTGCTCAATTTAAAATAATTTTAAATGGAAAAGAATTTCCCTTGACAGGGCAACCAGTCTGGCAGGACTAGTTTGGGGGTGCTAATCTATCCCCATGAACAAACTGGAATGACTGCTGTTGTCACATTAGGCTTCTAGATCCTCCTGTCCGTGTACAGCACAGCTTACATTTAAGTGGATTGACAACAACAACCTGACAGCACATGCAGTACAGTATTCTTACCTTCACCTATCCGCTATGGGTGATCATGACGGACACTGAACCTGCTCGAGGACACATCACACGGCTCTTCTCTTCTCTCTTCGTTCTCACTACCAGTTTCAGCACTCATCCGGAGCTCCGTGTCCAACTATATGCAAGACCCAGACATTTATTATCGCCCTACCAGATCACAAATAAGAGATCTGCCGCCCCCTGTCTGCGCGGAGTATGACGAAACGACACGGAAAAAGTATGCAACGGAATTATGCAAAAATCTGGGTTGAAGTGAGGAATTTACAATAGCTGTGAATGTGGCCAATCCGTAAACGTTCAAATACTCACTTTTCACCCCCCAAAATATAGCCACAAGACGTAAACAATATGCGTGTTAACGTGATTTAAGTGTGATAAAATTGCTTACTAACCAGTTCAGGGGTGCGTTTCCCGAAAGCATCGTTAGCCAACTATGGTCGCAAGTTCCGTCGTTACTAACATAGTCCAACGATTTGGTGTTTCCCGAAACCATAGTTCAAACGAACATTCGCAAACTTGTGTGGTTGGAACGACAGCTCTTGACCTGTCGTTAGAAGCATAGTTCCTTGTTAGTTTGTTGTGTCGACGTCATTGATTTCGCAGCAGCTGGGATGTGTTCTATTCAGACCTATCGACCCTATAGCCTATTTCTTTCGAAGCTTTCACTATCCACTTTAAGTGATTTGGATCACTTAAAGTCGAGGTGCTCAGGTTTTACACAATTTGCTTTCTTTATTACAAATTATTTGAAACGATATAATAGCGTGACGATCGCAATTATTCTCCCTTCGAAGTGCCCTCCGAAAGGATTATTTATGCCTGTTGGGACGCAGCCTTGGTTTCGTTTACGCGAAGAAACGGTGAGAGTAGCTTTGTTAAATTCCCAAATACAAATTGTCATATAACAATATTGTACAAAAATTATTTTAGGGGTTTACCCTTAAATATTAAATTGTATCTGTACTAGCCTACACATATACGCAACATATGCAGTGCTTAGCGCTAAGGAAACGTAGGCTATTACATACGTTAACATAGGCTATTTAAAATATTACACACTCAAACCACAGTATTTTTTATATATAGTCAATGAATGAAGAATTTTTTTTTATAAATAAGCAGTTTTGTGTAGTAGACTATAATATTCTCATGGCATTATAAGAAACAAATACATATTTATTGTTTGCAAAAGTATTTAAGTGAAGTCTGCTGGGGGGAAACATAGGCAAATAAACAGCATTATTTATTAACACAAGTTATGTCAGATTAAATTAAACAAATAATAGAAAACACAGTTTCCAAACTGTAAAATATTAGCCTACCATCCAAACATATTCTGAATTAAAAGTTCTCTGACTTCTGCTCGTTATAGATTTTGGGATCACACAACATTGTGTTTATATATGTATATATTTTATTGTGCAAAGAATGAATGTTGAGTTGTTAACGTAATTACTCCAACATCGTCACTAAGAAAGCGCAGTCGAAAAGAGAAAAGAACCAAATTTACAGCAGGTGGTGATATGTGCTCATAGCACCAGTCCGCCATTAGATCGAAGAAGAAGAAGAAGAACGTTGTAACGACAGCTCCAACCAATGTGGTTCAAACCATGGATCTGCGACACAGGTACCATGGTTTCGGGAAACAGTAGTGACTAGCTAGTTGATTTCTTTAAAGATACATCGTACTATGGTAGTTAAACCAGCGAGTTGCATCGTTGTACGGGAAACGCACCCCAGTATAGTAAGATTACTATCCACAATGTGGAAATTTGTCTTCAGCTTCCTTCACCATGGACAGCATAAACACCAAGACATCAACATAAACAGCATCTAAAAAAATATTATATGTATAGTTATATCCAATTTTACAATTTAATTGCCACGACGATGTAACGCCATAACCCTAATCCTGCAGAAACGAATATTTACACATATTTACATCTCAAAAAAATACTTTTAACAGAAGAATTAATGTAAGGGCTTTTATAAAATTATAAGATTCGCATTTTTGCCTTTTAACCCTCCAAACATCGGCCCCATTCACTTCCAAAACAGGGATAAGTCGAAATGCATTTTCTTGGTAATAAACATTATGGCACAGATTTATCTTCACTTAAACCCGGAATAATGAGACATCTGAATTATATGATTGACAAGCCTGCTTTATAATTTCACAGGACTGCCAACTTTAAACTACAAATGCCACAATAATGCAAATTTAGGACTTTTGCTCTCTGTATTTGTGGTTTGCTTTATATAGTGTGCTTTAAGAAAAAAAAAGAAAATCACAAATTCGCAGAAAATCATAACAAAACTGATTACAAGAAGATGCTTGTCCATTTCATGTCATATCTTGCCATAAACGATATATATACACTGAAAAAAATTAAAAGATTTCGCGAGGTGTTAATTACTATTCCTGCACAATGTCTAAAATGTACCCCAAGGAAATAAGATCTTTTGTTTACCTAACACGTTTTGGTAGATTTACTTAATAATTAACAGTAACATATTTCTTAAATTAGAAGTATTAAATTCGCTTTGATAAAATTAAATAACATGTCATGTAATCATTTTAAATGAAAACAACCATATAAAACTCGTCATTAAAATACATTTAATTAATGTACGCATGCGCACATGCGTAATCAATCCACGATGATGCAGCCGGTGCAGTGTTGCCAGATGTACGATAATTATCGTATTTGTACGATAATTTTGACCTCTGTACGATGTACGATCAATAATGAAAAAAATCCCATAATGTACGATAATTTCAGAGTTTTCAGTCGTTCGTCCAAACACACACCCTACCGCTTCTCTCTCGGACCCCGAATCATTTCGCAGGCTCGCCTGCCTGCCCGCAAGAACACACACACACAGAGCACAAGTGGATGTGGCATCCGATGATGACAGCGACTTAGAGATCGAATTTGAATCTTTTTTGTGTTAATTGTGCACTTTTTTCTTTTTTGTGCACTTTTTTTCGGCATATCTTTTGCACTTTGGGAAAAAAAAGTTATTCAGACTTCCTCCAGTTAATGTGAGCGTATTATACAGCTTGTTCAAATTGGCTGTAAAATTATTTTGAAAATAAAATTGGTGGAAAATAACTATATTTTATGCGTTTGGTTTGTGTACGATAATTTTTTTTAAAAAACGATAATTTTGAGGTTTTGGTACGATACTTCGACATTTCTAATCTGGCAACACTGAGCCGGTGACAGAAAAAACGGACATCCAGCAGGATACACACAAATATTTCATTTGGACACAGAATTTAAGGGGAAAACATATTTGTTTTTGTTTTTTTATTTTCTTTGTGTTTTTGATATTGTACTTTGGAAACTGACATTTCGTGCGAGTTTTATATCAGTTTTATCCGAGTGTGACAAGGCTTTACAAGTGCATAATGTCCAGCTTCCAGCTCAGGAACATTTTACAAAGGGCTGAATGACATCTGAGTTAAGATAATGTGATAAAGTAACAATACATTTGTTGTTTTGTAATTAAAGTGTGACCAAGCTTTATGTTATCATGCGGTGCACATTTTGAATTGGAGTATTTTTGACGCTGCAGGTTTTGCCGCTTTTTTGGAATTCAAATCGAGCAAAGCCAGAAATATTGACAGACGCATTTCTGTTTAAATATTAAAGACATGACTATTTTAATGCATGTAATGGATTTCTGAATCTGAAAATATTTCTGTTTTTACATGCATTCTGCATGCCTTTAAGGCGATTCAGAAATCCTGGTCTGACCTGGGGTAGGAAGTATTGTCACCCTAAACAAGCGGATATTACCGCTTTTCCAACTTACATTAAAACTTGTGGACAGTTTTGCCACTTTCTTTGGTGATTGTTGTTCTGCACTGATAAGGTGAACACCATGGCAGATGCATGCTCTGACATCGCTATCCGTGTATATCTTCTCCCTCTAAACGAATATTATCCATAAATGGCTAACTAAATATTAAACACGATTGTCACTAGATTGAAATGTAACTATCGTATCCGGAGGTCGGTAATGATGAAATGGGGTGTTTTTCGCCTGTCAGTCATTGAAGCTCTATGAGAGTTTGGGCATACTAAAATGGCCGCTCGAACACTTCCGGTGGCTTCACCTCCTGCTGGCAGTTTACTGTTGTCAGTGATCCAGTTCTGTCCACTTTTTCAAAGGTAGCGAAATTACCCATTATGCCTAGCGTGTACTTTTTCCCATTACCAAGCACTGAATTAACACTAACAACAGTAAAAAAAAAAACGAGTGAACAGTCTGTGTTTACTTAATATACGTAAATCCCTTTCTCAGTAAAGGCCGTGTGGACAATCGGTTTCGATGGCAATCCCTAAATAGGTCAGTATACAATCAGACACATTTACATTGTAAAGTTACTGGACTCTAGCTGTGTGTGTGTGTGTGTGTGAAAGAGAGAGAGAGAGAGACCGATACACAGCACGCAGAGAGAGAGTTCCCGTATATGATGCGCTAGATTTAATTACGTTTTTTGTTGAGTTCAATATGAAATCAGCTAAATCGCGGACATTTAGGGAATCTAGAAATCCAAACTGGTCGCTTTTTAAGGTTCGAGGAAACACCCGAGAAAACGTCTCAGTTACGTACGTAACCTCGGTTCCCTGAGACAAAGGGAACAAGACATTGCATTTACTGATGCATATGGGGAGTGCCTTCATACACAACCTATTTGAAATCTCTCTACAATAACACCAATATTCTAATATTGGCTATGGTGTTTGAGCCCCACCTGCTTTGGCGTGAAACTGTCCACTCGTTTCGGCGTGAACTGACCACAATAAAACAGGTGCACACACACACACCATTTCCTCAGAATTTCAGACTGAGAACAAGAAACGCATTGCTTGTGCTTCAAGAACTTGTCTTGTGGTGCGGCTAGTGTTCACAATGTCTTGTTCCCTTCATCTCAGGGAACCGAGGTTACGTACGTAACCAAGACATTCCCTTACGACTTCAGTCCACTTGACACCGTCTGAGGATGAAGTCTCTAATCGGCGGTATCACCCCTTTGCTTGACAGTAGGTCTGCGCCGTAATTCAGGCAGCCTGGGACATATGTCACTCGCAGGGAGAAGAGATTACGCTCGCTCCATAGGAGGAGGTGCCGTGTCAGTCTCAACAGTGGCTGTGAATGAATTCCACCTTGGCGGTTTATCTAACTGTCATGTTGTCTGAGCGAACCAGGACATGACAGTTTGCTATTTCTGACTGAAAAGCCTTCAAGGCTAGAATTACAGCCAATAGTTCTAGGCGGTTGATATGCCACGCTCTCCTCGACCTGTCCAGGTGCCGAATGTCGGGCGTCCTTCGCACACTGCCCCCCCCCAACCTGTGTTGGAAGCATCTGTAGTCACCACTTTCTGCCTGATAATTTGCCCCAGCGCCACATCTCGCTGATAAAACTGCAGGAACTGTCCATGGTACCAATGCAGTTATACAGCGGCGGGATATAGTGATACGAATGCGCCCTTGGCGCCAAGCATGTTGTGGCACACGGGGCTTCAGCCAGCACTGAAGTGGTATCATGTGTAAGAGACCTAATGGGATGACGGGGGAGTTCCTCCCGTCTGCGCGAGGTGGGCGCTAATGCGGCTGCTTCCATCTGTACCAAGGCTTGCGTGGCCTCACTGGTGGCTCGGCGGGGGCCGGTGCAGGTGCTGAGTTAGTGGGCATGGGTTTTTTGGCTGGGTGCTGGCTTGAGACAGAGCGGGGGCGAGCCGTCTGTGGTATGCTCCATTTGGGCATAAAGTGCCTTATGGCTTGTGACTGCTGCTGAGTCGTGACGTAGCGCTCAGCAAACGTACTCACTGCGCCACCAAAGAGACCGGCTGGAGACACTGGGGCAGCCAATAGAGATGTCTTCTCTCTGTCACTCATCTCCGTGAGGGTCAGCCATACATGCCTTTCCAGAATGGCCAGGTTACCCATGAACTTCCCGATGTGACTGTAGCGGCCCGAAGCTCTTTAAAAGTCTCCGGATCAAAGCCTTGCTCGTCCATTTGTCTGAGGAGCTTCGCTTGGAACCCCTGGAGCACTGCCATTGCATGGAATGCTGATCCAACTTGTCCTGCCACTGAGTAGGCTTTCCCCACCAGTGCGGACATCTGGCTACACGGCTTAGAAGGATGAATGGGGTGTGATTTCCATGCCCTGCTACTAGTTGGGCAGTAATGTGCTGCTTCCGCCCCCTCCACCAGGGGTAGTTGGGCATAGCCGTTCTTTTCCCCGTGGTCCACGTTCGAGAGAACGTAGTCAGGGCGCGTGCCAGGACTTAGATAGTTCGCTGTGCACCTCAGGGAAGAACGGGGCAGTTCTGAGTGGTGCAGCCGCTTGACGGCGTCTGGACTGCAAGAACCACTCATCAAGGCGAGACTGTCCAGGTACCTCTGGGGGAGACCACTCGAGATTGAGTTCTTCGACCCCCTTGCAAGGACGCGAAGCATCTCCCTGTAAGTGGTGCGTACACGGGCCTCGCCCTCGCTGGGGGAGGGTGGTAGCATCATCCATTGACCAGTAGCCGGATGCAGCGAGAGACATGACATCGTCATTATCATCCCCAGCATCAGATCCACCAAACGAGACGAGGCCGCACTCGTTCAGAGGGCCGGAGCTTGTCTCGCACATAGCGTATGGGGAAATATGCGCTTCATGGAGATTGAGGGGCTCGTGGGGCGTGTCACAGTGAGGACAGTCTGTCTCCATGAGAGCTGACTCTGTGTGGGCGTGGCCCAGACAGAAAATACAGCTCTCATGCTTGTCTGAAGGCGGATGTGTCTTTTATGTATTAAATTTGTACTGTATTGTGCATTTAAACATTCAAAAATTATTCTCTGTGAGCGATTTTTGTTTAGTCGACCAATTTGTACACATGTTGGTCAATAAATATTATTAACAATATTTTTTTAATTAATTAATAACATTAGTTGCCAGAGGAAATCATTTTATACAGAAAATGCTTAAGTCCTTTTTATCTACAAAAAAAGCCCTTAGCAAACATATGATGTCATTTAAAAAATGTGAGCAATTCAGTCAACAAAAGCCTATTTTTTCTTGTGTATATGATTTGTCCATTATAATTAATAACTAGAGATATTTCACCCAAAAATGAAAATTCTTTCATCATTTACTCACCCTCATGCTATCCCAGATGTGTGACTTCTGCAGAACACGAGATTTTTAGAAGAATATCTCAGGTTGCTCTGTTGGTCCTCACAATGTAAGTGAATGGTGATCAGAACTTAGAAGGTCCAAAAAGGATATAAAGGCAGCATAAATGTTATACCTATGACTCCAGTGGTTTGATCCATGTCTTTAGAAGTGATATGTGTGTGTGAACGTAAACAGGTTAATATTTACATTATTTTTACCATAAATATCCACCTTTGACCAGCCCCAACCAGTAGGTGGCTGAATGTGAAAGTGAAAGTCACTTCCACACCAGAATGAGAAAGTGTAGATTTACAGTAAAAAAGGACATACACATCGACCTGTTTCTCACTCACAGTTATCATATTGCTTCTGAAGATATGGATTTAAAAACTGCATTGCTTTTATGCTGTCTCTGTGTCCATTTCGATCCTTCAGAGTTCTGGACACCATTCACTTTTACTGTATGGACCCACAGAGCTGAGAAATTCTAAAAATCTCCATTTGTGTTCTGCAGACACAATTAAGTCTTGCGTATCTGAGATGGCATGAGGATGAGAGAATTTTTGGATGAACTATCCATTCAATTTAAAGACTTATTCTTTACATTTACAAATATTTAAAATAAAATATAACAATAAATAGAGTTTTAATAGAGAATTTTCCTCAGTGTAAACTTTCAAAATACAATTTTTTTATTTTTTTTTAAAAGATAGATAGATAGATAGATAGATAGATAGATGCGTGTCAATTTGGGGGGGAGTCCCTTGCAGCTCAGTCTCAGCTGGAGCAGGAGGCCCTTCACTATCACATGACTGTATGTGTGCGTACGCGCCGTGGCTGCCAGTGAACATGGCGGATGAGAACGCAGAAGCGGAGCTCGACTGGAGCGGCCGAGCCAGCCTGCTGCTCGACGAAGACACGTTTTTCGCCATGGAGGGTCTGCAGGCCACCCTTCAGCAGCTCGAGGCCGAGCTTCGGCAGCAAGACGTTTCCGAAGAATCGTCCACAGAGTATTGCAATAACTTCTGCCAGGTACGTGCTGTTAAAAACGGCTGTGTGTATGTGAAATGTTTATGCAACAATCCAGCGCGTGTGGTGCTTGCGTTAGCTGACCACAGTGGCAAGTTGTGGCTACAACCAGCAAGCTAGTGAAATCAATATGTGGGCCTCTCAGGAAGAGCCATGCTAACGCGAAACTACTGTTGGCGGATTGTGGTAATATGCATGGTCGATAAGCAGCAAAATAGAAATGTTGCAGCCTTCTAGTTGTCCATTACAAATTGCTAGATGTATTTAGTTGAGTTGGTTAGTTGATATTCCGCGTCAGTTTGTTGCACGGCTTCGCCTGGCCCCTAGTATAGGACGATATAAGCGTGTCAGATATGTGGTCAGTAACAACACATGTAAATGAAGAATCGATTCGGACGGCCTTCTTGAAACGCAATTTCCATGCTAAATAATTTAAACGGATATATCTTTTGTAGGTAGCAGTTTGGGGGTACAGTACGTTAGGATGGGGTGGGGCTCGGTTGTGTTTATCTAGTCTCATGCAGATGTTATGGATCAACTGGGGATGTGCACGTGACAATTTTTACTTGCCTTTTCAGCAGATGTATTTAATGTGAATTGTCAAGGAGCAAAGAAAAGACGTTTTGCACATTATAAAAATAGATTTTTTTTCATCGATGTCTGTTCAAATTAATTTGACAGTGTAAGAGCGATTTTAGCCGTTTCACAGGGTAACATGGTTGTCCATGTTAAAGCGGGGACATTGGTTTGAATGGGAACTGCCGATTACACTTGTCTGAGTAGTAAATCGCATGTTGAATTCTATTATTGATTTCAAATTCATTGGAACAGACGTCAATCATACAAAACGGGTTAATAATACAAAAAGAAATCATGATGTGTTAAACGCCTTTTCTTGGCTCCTTGGCAATTCACTTTAAACAAATCTGCTGAAAATGCAAATACAATCATTCACGCGCACATCCCTAGTTAACACAATCCCCAGTTGATTAATAACACCGGCAATTGGTCTGTTGTCATTTTGATGCCGCTTTCGTGTAGTGAAATAGTGGCAATTTTTATCACAATCTTCATATCAGGTGCAGTCATTTTGTCTTGTGAAATATTCGTTCCACAAATATAAACAAATGTATTGATTGGGGGGGGGGGGGTTTGTGCTCACAATTGAACAACTGTGCTAGAATGACCATACATTTGCAGGTGAATTGTAGTGTCAGGCTCAAGAATTGCCCATCTGGGAAGGCACGAGATAGTTTATAGTTCACCCAAAAATACAAATTGTGTTAATTTACTAAAAAATATTAATTAAATGGTTTAAACTGAGAAATTAATTGTGATTAGGTGTAGACAGTTAGGCTAGTTGTGCTGCCCTACAGTGTATTTTACGATTTAGACTATGATTGTGTCATTGGAAGAATAATTATTTAACAACTAAGAGTTTTTCCTCTGCTTTAGACTGCAAAAAGTCTCAAAAGGAAGCACCACAGGTGTTCTGAGGTGAATCTGGTTGACAGAGGCTATACACAGTTACCCAGAGGGAGGCTCTTCTAATATTAGTCTGAGAGGTTAAATATGGCATGCATGACATTTCCTCTCTCATTCCCTATAATAAGACATCAGCTGGGAATTAACATCCTTGTGGCTCAATGTTTGTAAAAGGGGAGTTTTTGCATGTATTTGCACTGTGCTCAAGTTGCATCTGCTTCCATCCCAAAGGTCCAATCATAGTGCCCCAGCACAGATGGAGTGCTGTATCAGGGGTTTCTCCTCTGCTCCCTTGTGTGGACCTGTAGACTTGTGGTAGAGACAGCATGTGTCAGACAGGCTCGGGTTTCTTTCTTGAACATAATGCCTCTGCCCAATAATTGTTGAAGTATTAAACTCAAATGAAGGCTACGCTTTAACAGATTGCATTTGGCTATTTTGATCTTTATTGTTGTTGGTATGTTTTGATATTTGTAACTGAATTTTAATGGCTTAAAGAATTCGTCCCAAAGTTTTTTGTTTTTTTTTATAATTTGCATGGTCTGTTCTTTTAGGCTCTAATGCACTATGCTGGAAGCAGAAATTCAGTGGAACATGGATTGCCTCTGTTGGAAGTCTACTGTCTGTCCATAAACTGTTTCGCTGCTGCCAGGCCACATCTCACAGCTGACTCCCCAAATGTTACCCTTGTGCTCAAAAGACTTGCATTGTGAGTGCTCTTATTAGTACACTAATATATAATGTCAAGACTTTAATATTTTCAAAAATATTGGACAACAAAATCATCATTGAATATGGTGATATGTAATGTTAATAGGGCCTACTATGGTTGACCTAATGTTTTTAAATCCTGTTGTTTTCTCCAGGAGTTGCCTTGAATTGTTGCTGTCAGTGCCTCATAATGAAATACCGTATGAAGCCTGGCTGCAATTCCATGGTTCAGTTCAGGTAAGGTCAAATAATTGGGTTTTATGGCACTAAGTTGTGTGTAAAGTTCTGAGTATACTTCAGTTGTCCACGTGACTGATTGCTCCGCATACAGTATGTATTACGCAAATTTCGTCATCACCACAGATTTTCTCGTCCCATGGTCCTCGTCTGTGCATGCACTGGCCATTGACAGTACAAAGAGTATCACAAAGCACCTGTAGTGGGCATGCACCGAACAACTGCGAGTATTTGCTCGCAGTTGAAAGAGCAACACAGTCGGCCGGGCCAATCCGATCTATAACGCAGAAAAAAAACGAAGTATACTGGGGCCTCAAGCCATCGCTGTAAAGTTGAATATCGAACAGAAGGGAGTAACATAATCAGGCTTTCACAGCACTGTGGTTTGTCTCTTTACAGGCAGCCCATGAGGCCATGCTGCAGTATGGCAGTACAGATTTGCAGGCCCTGCTGAACATCACAGGAGAAGGGGGAGCATGGAATAACCCTGTCCTGGTCTCGCTTCTTACCGGACAGCCCACAGAACCTGATGAGGGTCAGTAATTCCATATTGTCCATTCTTTTGTAAAGAAGAAGCTCATTGGTCGCATTACACAAGAGCCCACCTTGGTGACCGAACAATTTTTTTAAAGTAAGCTTGATGTGCTTATACAGTTTTTAAAGCCATTAACTCTGCAGGGAATCCCAACTGTCAAGTGAATAATGACCCCCTGCTTGTAGACGCTAATGCGTGATTGGTCTTTTCCCTACTGGCTAGCGATTATGTAAATTTAAGCTCACACCTGGACATCGGCATGGTGCTGGCTTAACATGACAATTCATAGCTTAAGACAGTTTTGGCATCCACTGTTAAACACTATCAGTTGTTTATTTACCATTGTCTTCTTTTGGTACAGTGAATGCCTATCTTGCTTTGGAGGGAGAGGGTTTCATGGAAATGAGGATCAAACACCTGGAGAAAGTAGGGGAGGTAGAGAAGGCCCTGATTCTCAACAAAGCCTGTGCTAACTGTACCCTCCTGCCCAACCAGGCCACCTTTCGGCAAACCTTTGTCACCCAGCTGTGCCAGCAACTCCCTAGTGAGGAAGCAATTATAGAGGTAAAGTACCCAAGTGCCATCCAGTTTTAAGATTTTCCATTTGCTGTCTGGAGAATATTTTTTACAGTCTGTCAAAAGCAATAGTCAGTGCAATAATTTTCCTATACATTTCTAGATTTCTAGAATAGATGGGAAAGATATCCTGGACATTATTTGCAACATGGACACAGAAGGAGATGAGAACACAGCCTTGATACTGTGCACCACTTATTTGACACAACAGCTACAACAGGAGAGCTTGTACTGCACCTGGTGAGGACCTGTTTGAATCACTCCTTTTCAGAAATGTATTATTTTACATCATGTATGATTTATACCTTTTGCCTCTGTGTTTACACCTTAAGTTCCTTTCAATCATCTGGACCAAAAACTTTATTTTTAAATGTTGGCAACTGGTTACAACTGGTTAATTTCATTCTGATAATTTTTTTAATGAAAACAAAGTCTAAATGGTTTATCACAATACTTTTTTTAAATATTACCCCAGTACCTGTTGCCCAAAAAATTAGGCTTCTCTCCTTTAGTTGAACACAAGCATGTGCTTTGATTCTGAAGGAAACCGCTAGATCACACATTTCTTTGCCTTAATTCATGTTGTGGATGCAGCTTCTGTGACATGCTGAAGACCTTTTAGACAACAGTATCTATAATTACTACTTATACACTTAATACAAGGAAAAATATTGAGCTAGAAAGTAAATTTCTCAGTTGTTTCCGAGACGTCAATGATTTATTGTTAGATATGATGTATTAATACAGATTTAATGCTGCCGGGTTCTTACCGAGAAGCAGATCTGTAATTAAAACAAATAATTAAAATAAATTGAAATAATTAAATATGTTTTAAGATTTAATAATTTGGCTTGCATAATATGAAGAACACACAACAAAGAAAGAATGTGTTGGACTTACGATAGTGGAATTTGGGCAAATGAGTTTCATAGTTATGCGAAATGAAATCCATCAATATATATATATTTTTTTATTGCAGCACATTTTTTTAATTTAATGAATGCGTTGAAACTCTTTGTTGTGAATTATGCTTTTGAAAATCTTATGGGATACATGCCTAAGCATTCAGAGTGCTGCAACAACTAATGAAAAAAAACTAAATATCACTAAAATTATAAAATCAATGATAAAAAAATAATCATCAATTAATTCAATTATGATAAGTCGAATATCTTTTCACTAGCACTGCAACCTACATCTGTGATCCCACATTACATTAGGGAAATGTGTTTTGATGGGGAAAAAAAATATGTATTAAAAATGGTACAGAGATGCATCTGAAAAGAGCTATACAAAACAGAGCTACACTATACAAAACATTTAAGCTCATAGTTTTGTTTGTGGTGTCTGGTGCTTTAACAGATTCCTTCTGCACTTTAATGTGCTTAGATGTTTAACCCAAGCACATAACTTCAGTTGTACCGATTTATTCTTATTTGTAAATTGTATAAACTCAAAGACATGAATGTTTCAATTCTCAGTTTGTAAAACAACTTGTCCAAAAAAAAAAATATAATAATGGTGTGAAGTAACCAAATAGAGATCCTCATTAAAATATTGTTATGTTGAATGTCAAATTGATCACTAAATTGAGTCGTGCTGTATTTGTAACTGTAATGGGTTTATAAGCGTTTGGTTTAGTTCATTTCATGATTTAAATTGTCCTTCTATTTATATTTTTTCTATTTATATTGCAAGATTTAGCATTTCGATTTTTTTTGTTACCTTTAATTTGCACATTGTTTGAGAACAACATTCAGCAAGATGTGGAATACTGTTTTAAAATACCGGAAATTAAATTTGGCTTTGTCCTTTGATTAATCAAATAAGTAATCAACAGAAAAAACCTATAATCAAAATATTGTTTTATAATGTGTTGTATATTAAATCATGAGTGATTTAATGATGTCATACCAGCTGGAACATATTACCCTTGCGGGCTCTCTACAGGCTGATACAGTGTTTGAGGTATACCATTTTGATAGACATCGCTATAGTCCTTATTTCAAAACACTTAATTGTCACCTCAGTCAGCACCTATGTATCAGTCTTAGACTTTGTTGAAAGTTGCTTCTAGCATCTTTATAAAAAGCTCCTACTCTTACACAAGTCCTACTCTTTGCTAAGACTAGTTTTGCTACACTTAAGTCAAAGATTAAGACTATTCTTGGGAGCATTTTTGAAGTTTTTTGCATGCGGCCCCAGGTCCCTTTTTTCTTGAGAGATCTTGGAACACTGCAACCATCCTTAGAACAGAGTAATTTCATGTTTAATGTAAAAATGTTTAACGTCATTAACCATTCTTTAATTTAATTCTTACTGGTTACCAATTGGAAAGGAAGTGGCAGAATGCCAGAATCGAAACAAAAAAATATCGTTTCTGCTCAGAATGAACCAATATGAAAAATATTTTGTTTAGTCCCTTCTATGACCACCTCCAAACGGGGTTAAAGTGATCAGATCACAATGCGTTTCCAATACATATTTGACCCTTTTTATACTTTAGATGAAAATCTAAATGTTCAGGACAAAAACTTTAGTCAGTGGCATCATAGTTGGTCCACAGGACATCAACATAGATGATCTTTAGAGGAATGACAAGAATGGGGATATTAATTTTCAATGTACATCTCTCTAATAGAACTTCTGTTTTCTGTGATGTCTCTCAGGGAGTTAACCCTTCTTTGGAGCAAACTGCAGAAAAGAATTGATGAGTCCCTTGAATCGTTTCTTGAACGCTGCCTGCAGTTTGGAGCGATTGCCAAGACTATCTACCCTCTTCTTTTCCTCATTCGTGTAATTCAGACAGAGGTGAATAAACTTATTTTTGTTTTTTATTTTCTAATATTTAATCTAGGTGTGGCTGCTTCTGAATTTTTCTTCTTTTGTGTATTTTTCAGACAATGCACCTTGGCCTAGCAGTATCAGTTGAACTGTGTGTGAAAGCTCTTCAGCTTCCAAACCAAGAAGATATAGACTCTAAAACAATGGTCTGCAAAATGGTTGCCTGTCTCCTTCCTGAGGATCTGGAGATGATACGGGCCTGCCAGCTCACAGAATTCCTCTTAAGCCCTGCTCAGGAGGCCTTTGATGTCCTTAAGGACCTCTACACACTTCCTGATCAAAAATACGATGAGGAAAATGCCATTATTCCAAATTCCCTGCGCTGTGAACTGCTACTTGCTCTGAAAGCACACTGGCCCTTTGACCCTGAATTTTGGGACTGGAAAAATTTGAAGCGGCACTGCATTCGATTACTGGGGCAAGAACCTGAGGAGGAGGTGGAGGATGAAGCAGCACTCGAGGAGCTGTATAATTTAGAAGCAGTTTTGAATGAAGCGGCAGAGGAGGAGGGAGATAAGTGTGCAATCAATGGATTTAGCAGCAATGAACAAGAGCAGACAGAGGAAAAAACAGATACAACGAAGGAACAAAAAGTCTTTAAGAAAAAAGCACAAGGTCTTAAATATCAGAAGTGTAAGTTTCTCTGCCAGATATGCCATAAAGAAGTGGTTGAGTCACGAATCAGTCACCACACCAAAAAACATATGGAGAATGGTGTGTGGAGGTGCCCTATATGTCTACAAGAGTTCAAAATTCGAAAGGAGTTTGTGGCACACTCTAAAAAGCACATTAAGATGCCTTCAAAGGCCCATCACTGGAAAAAGAAAAAAGTAAAGAAGAAGGTGGACCAGAAAAAAGATTTTAAAGAGGATGGTTTCGATGACCTAGAGCCTGGTCAAATTCCTTTAGACCCTTCCCTTGCCATGTACTATCAGTCCACCCATGACCCTGTTGTATTAGAACATATATTAGAGCAAGCAGCTAGTGTGCCTAAAAACCAAGAAGAAAATGATTATATCACATTTGACTACATCAACACATACTTCAAATTACAGGATCGTGATGTTTACCAGTGTCCAGCCACTGGCTGCTCAAAGAATTTTAAGCTTTTCAAGTACATGGGTATACACATAAAAAATGAGCATGATAATGATGACCCCAACTTGAAACATTATCTGGAGATGAAAGATCGCCGGGAGAAGTGCACTTTTTGCCGGAAAACCTTTATGACTGGCTACCACCATCGCAAGCACCGTTGGGCCCATTATGGAGATCGTCCTTTCATGTGTTTAGTCACTGGATGTGGAGCTCATTTTAACACCACCAATGAACTCCTTGCACATAAACATAGTCATGGGTATCGTTTGTTCTACGGCTGCGAGTTGAAAGGCTGCAGTTTCTCATACTGTGATCTTGGGCAGCTCTACCACCATGAGGCACAGCACTTCCGCGATGCAGCTTACACTTGTACCAGTTCAGGTTGCAAGCAATTTTTCTACTCACGCAAAGAATTTCTAAAGCACTTGGCCACTCATAACATCACTTTTACAGAGGAAGATTTTGAGAGGCAGAGAAAAATTAAAAGAGAACTTTTGCTCCCAAATGTAACAGATGATATGGGCTCTGAGTCAAAGGCAGAATTAGAGAACGGTGTCCAAAAAAGTGGTTTAAGTTTATCATCACAGCCCTCGGAATGCGAAGAATCCAAGGCTTCATTGACATGTGTTGCTGTCTGCTTTGATGGCAAAAAATTCACCTGTGGCCTAAAAAGGTGTGGAAGGACCTTCACTAACTCCAGAGAACTTCATAAGCATTTGAAAATTGCCCATGCTGACGAATTTAATGAAGAGGATGAAATATGCAAAAAAAAAGTACAAGCAAAGCATTTGAAGAATCAAGCCATTGAATTGCATAAAAATGGCCAGGGTATTGGGTCATCTACAGAGGAACCTATTCAAGAAAAGTCTGTCTCACCTGCAGCTGGTTCTGTAGATTGTGACACAACCCTTTCAGACACTGAACTCAGTGCAACACTAACTGAGATCATGCTTGGATTAAGTCAACTAAGCCTTATTACTCCTAGTGCCAGATATGTTAGGCGTAACTCACAGAGAACTGTTTCAGGATCTAACACGCCACTGGTCACTTGCCTCTCTACCTTGAATGCAAGATCATCAGCCAAAGCAACAACAAACAACACAACTGAGCTGAGAACTCCAGTGGAAGGTAGTGATTCAAAGAGACCTGCCAAAGCAACAACAAACAACACAACTGAGCTGAGAACTCCTGTGGAAGGTAGTGATTCAAAGAGACCTGCCAAAGCAACAACAAACAACACAACTGATTTGAGAACTCCTGTGGAAGGTAGAGATTCAATGAGATCTGCCAAAGCAGCAACAAACAACAAACCTGAGTTGAGAACTCCTGTGGAAGGTAGAGATTCAAAGAAATCTGCAAAAGCAACAACAAACAACAAAACTGAGCTGAGAACTCCTGTGGAAGGTAGTGGTTCAAAGACACTGCCCAGCAAAACAGAATCCCCACACACACCTGATAACATCAAAGAATCAGTGTTGAAGAAGGTTGAACCACAAAGTGAGATACTTGTGCAGCCCCCAATCAAGCCTTACACCTGTGAAGCAAAAAGCTGCCAATACCAGAGTGTTACTAGCTATGCTTTATTCCAACACTATATAGCATTTCATGGTTGCTCTTTGGAGGAGGTGAATCGGATGGAGGTGTTTCAATGTCAAACACTGAAGCCTTTCAAAGCACTTGATGATAATGTTAGAGATTCTGTCTTTGAGAAGGATCAACCACAAAATGATTTCCTTGTGCAGCCCACAACCAAGCCTTATACCTGTGAAGCTGACAATTGCCATTACCAGAGTGTTACTAGTCGTGCTTTAATGCAGCACTATATTAAGATCCACCATTACTCTGAGGAGCACGTGAAACAAATGGAGGTGTTTCGGTCTCAAACATTCAGGCCCTTCCAGTGCCATCTCTGCTCCAAGTGCTACAAAAATAAAAAAGGGTTGAGGGTCCATTATCTACAGATGCATGACATAACAAAAGCAGTTGTTGAACAGATGAGTTGCTCTTTTAAAAAGAAGCTGGGTGATGAGGCACCATTGTTGTCCTCCTCCAAAATAAAGAAGAGAAAGAAGTCACAGTCATTGAAGATGGATGAGGTAAAATCCCAAAGAAGAGATGTGCGCAAATGGCAACCGAGATGCCAAAAAAGAGATGAACAATTGTGGAAAAAGAATCTATATAGGAAAAATTACAAAGTCAAAGCTAAAGAGAAAAGGCAGAGCAGCAGCCTTTTATCATCACCACAGCAAGTCACTTCTGAAACTGATGCTAATGTAAACCATTCAAAGGATGATTGTAGGGGAAGCCAAAACTTGGTAGCAAAAGAAAACCTAAGCTACATCCTCAGCAAATACAACAAACACTTTCCCTGCACACACAAGAACTGCAAAGCTGCTTTCACCAATCAGAAAAGCCTTGTTGGCCACCTTCAGTTTGTACACAACTCTAATTGCTCACAGTTGTGTTTTCCATGTGAACACAATGGATGCAATAAGCAATTTAACCACTATTCAAGTCTTACTAGCCACTACCGCCGAGTGCACAACCTTACCAAAAAGGAAATTCCCTCAAAAATATCCTGCAATGGGAATTCAAAGAGCATACCAAAAAGACAAACAGCCACATTGGAAGAGCCCATACCAAGATATAAATGTACCTATGCTAACTGTAATGAATCATACCATCTCAACAGCAGCCTCTTGCGGCACACAAGTCAGTTTCACTGGAACCAGCCTCCCCCAAATCCAGTTGCCACAGCTGTGAACTGTGAGTTTATCCCAAGCTATAAAAAACATGTGTTCTATAGGCACTGTGATCCATCGGATTCCCTTGTGGTGCGTCTTCAAAGTACACCTAAGAAAGAGTCAAATAGTGGATGCCAAACTAAGCTGATCATCTCACCCTCCCCTCAATGCTCAAAAGACTCTAAAAAGCTAACTCTCAAGCAGTCTTTAAGATGCTGCCGCAAAGGCCAGGAACTTGCTCAATCTGAGGAGAACTTTGAGTTGATTGAAGAAACAGCAGAGGAGCCGGCTAAAGTATCTATAAAACCAACATCCAAAACAAGTGGAGGATTTGACCTGATTTTCTTCCGAACACATGAGGAGGCTTTGCAGATGTGCCAAGATCGCTGTCTACCAATGGCCTTTCCTTGTATGATACAGAACTGTGACTCTGTGGTCTCGTCTAAGCGTAGTTTGCAGCGACATTACATGAGGTGTCACAAAGTTCCACGCAAACTGTTGGATGATAATAAGGAAAAGTTGTTTTACACTATTGAAAAACTAGAGGAGATTATACAAAAGAAATCTGCTGTTTCTGCAATACCTGATTTAACACCGATTCCAAATGGTGTCCTCAAAATGGAGTATCAAGATGAGCCTTCGACCCCAGGTGGCCCATCACTACCAATGAGCCTCCATTCGATCAAAACCGATACAAAGGGGCAGGAGGTGGTCGAGTATTCAGGGGAGCAACTCCCTGACAGCAATTTGCTTATTGCCGCAGATGATGTGCTCTATGGGGAATCAAGTGGGCATCCTGAAGAGCCTATTTCTGAGGAGAGTGAAAGTCTCAAGGAGAGCTCCGAGGCAAGCGCACCTCCCCTTATACGTCCTCCACCACTGGACCTCTCGCCACCCTCTACCCTCAGAATAGCTGTTGATGAAAGTTCATTTGAACCCTCTAGTAAAGACAGTTATAGTAAATCTATTAACATTCCTTCCTCTGTTTCCATATCAGTTCCGACCCCAACCCAGCAGCCTCTCCGATGGAAGAATGAACTCTCTGAAGCACCTACCCTTGTCCCTCATTCACCAATCTCAATGGATCCCCAAACTCTCAGTCTAGCCCCACGAGCTTTTGACATTACAACTTACAAACCAGTTGGCTTTGAGTCTTCTTTCTTGTCGTTTATTAAGGAGAAGGAAGAAAAGGTAAATTATGACAAGCAGTGGACTGCAGCAGTTCCTAATCCCTGCCTCAAGCCAGATCTACCTCGCCAGAGAGATTGTTTACGACGGAACTGCTCAGTCAAGGAGAACAATGAGAGAGGATTCACAATCTCTCAAAGCCGCAGGTCTCGATCATCACCTCTGAGGCATTTGATCTCTAAAGGGGAGTGTACCTCGATCCAGAATCTCCGACTAATTTTGGAGAGGGCTTTGAGGGGCTTTGGCGACCAAGCTATAAAACAGCTGCAGTTCTTGAAACCTGTTGTGGTTCTAGAGAGGCCCAAGTCCTCTGCCTCCATTCTTGATCTGTTACCCTCTGAAACAAAAGCTTAAGCTGCTACTTGACACTAGGGCAGTTAAAGCTCTTGCCCACCTTTTTTATTTGAAAGACTTTCATAGTATTTTTATATCATGGTTACATTTTTGGTTCTTTTGTGTCAGAGTTAGGTACCTTGTTTAATTTGTGAATGTTTATATGTGTATATAAGGGTAAATGGGAAAAAATAAAAACAAAAGACATTTTGAACAGTTATATTCTGTGTCTAGTGTTGCCATATCTGATGGCTCATCTTTGAAAATGAATCTGAATCTTCCACAGTCTTTGAGTTAAAAAAGAAGGCATTCAAGTAGGCCTGTCACCATAACTACTTTTGTTGGACGATATATTGTCCCAGAAATAATTGTGATTAAACTATATTATTGCCATTTTATGCCACTGATATAATGATAATATAATAGCATAATAATGCAAGTACACCATTTCAAAGAGCAGTGAACTGCTTTTAGGACATTCAGACATTGGAATCGGAATGTCCAAAAAAAAAATCAGGAAGGCCAATCTCCAACTGTGGTTTTTGTTCCCAGCCCAGAAAACTGGATGGGATTGTTGTGTTTTGGATGAGCTTTTAGGTTAGTTGTATTGCCACTTTTCGTACCCACTGTTTTAAACAAAGTCAGCATACCGGCTCGTTCACGTTAATGGGCTCTCCTCTCTCATTCAGCTTAAAGCTAAAATGTTACCAACACCAGAGCTGTAGATTGCAGCTTTGAAACCAAGTCCATTTGGACTTATTCTTCCAAATTTCTGTCTGGAATTATGCAGTCATCGGGAAAACAACTATTACAGGGCTCGACATTGAGCATTGTCATGTGCTTGTCCTTCGGCAAGTAAATGGTTCATTGTCCGGAGACAAAAACAAATGAAAAAGACAGGAAAGTCGCAGTCACTATTCACTATCACTGCATCTTTTTTCCCCCATAAAATAAAAGTGGATTGAGACTGAAACTAACATTCTCCCGAACTTCAACTTTTGAGTTTCACGGAAGATAGAAAGTCAGATCGTTTTGGAACAACATTAAGGTGAGTGATGATGACAATATTTGGTGACATTTTACGGTAAGGTTCATTAACATTGGCTAATGCATTAGCAATCATGAACTAACCATTGAACAATAGTTTACAGCATTTATCTTTGTTAATGTTAGTTTCTAAAGAAAAGAAACTACTTTTTTTGTTCATAGTGCATGAACTAATGTTTATATAACTTATGTAGTTAAATGGAACCTTTTTGTAAAGTGTTACCAAATTTTCATTTTTGGGTAAATCATCTCTTTGAGATTAGACTACAAGTCAGTTCTCATCAGTTGCATTAAAAACGGCTATTTAATTATTTTATATAATTATTACACAATTAAAATTGACTGATTCGCATGGCAGAGAAATTACCTCGGATACATACATGAAGCTATAGAAAGATAAAGGGTGCCAAAGTCTTTTAAGCGTTTTTTTTTCACTAGATGGTATTATTACACAGCGTTTTTGCTAGTTCTGCCTTGCTCTTTTATGACGGAGCGCCACGATTTGACGAGACAAAATTAGATTTCTCCAATTAACAGGTTTTAATCCGTTTATATATGCAAAATCGAAAGTTCAGTAGATACACGGCAAAAAACGTTGGGTTATTTATTTACCCAATAGCGGGGTTAAACATATTGTGTCGTTCTGTTGGGTTATTCCTAACGTTTATTGGGTTATTTCTATAATAACGCACCTGGGTTAAAACTGGTCTCGCGAGGACATTTTAAATGTCAACGGTCGACCAGTGCCACTGCCAACAGAAGATACAGAGGTAAGTTAATAGTATCACGTTATATGAACGCTTTTTGTTTTCTTTATCAACATATAATAATAGCTGATTAATTAAATAATTTCCCATTATTTTGGGGTCTGCTGTAGGCCTATGTATTGCTGCTCACTTCGCTACCGACATAACACTTGCTATAAAGCCAGCCTTTAAACTGTGGCGTAGAAACTTAATTGGGATGCTTCCCCTCACTTTCTGTGTTCGTCCCGACACTTTTTGTGTGGAAATTATACATAATATTTAATATATTTGGCCGACGCGCGGAGAACTGTAAGACGCCTCGTCTCATTATCCGGTGTTGAACACATGGCAGTTTTTCATCAACTGAAAGAAAAGTATATTGAAATTTTTATAGTGTAATACTAAAATACTTAAATGAAACATTTTATCTAGAAAGTTATATCTACAAGGCACTAAATTATATAATACACAAATTGGACTCGACAAGATATTACAGCAGGGATCGGCAACCTTTTTGACACGGAGTGCCATTTTTTATTTTCCTAGTCAATTACCGTGCCGATGAAGGATTAATAGTGGCGTTTTCCTTATAACGTGACTTGTTCTGAAAGCAAAAAGAAACAAATGCAACACGGAATGTAGGCTGTCATCCGCGCAGTCTGACCGAAGCAAAGCGGGCGCATTTACTCGCGCGATTAATCGAAAGAGAAGTGCTGCTGGATCGTGATGCGCGAATGGCTTGCACACAGCGCGAGTCTCATCACACTTTAATAGTGTTTAGCTTCCCTTTCAGCTGATGAAAACACGCTGCGTAATCACGAGGAAGGATTACATCAAGATGTAGATTGGAATGCAGGTGCGGAATTTATATAAATTATAGTCTACTCCTCTCTCGCCGTTGCCGGCATGCCAATGATTACCCCTCCATGTGCCAATGCTGGCACACGTGCCATAGGTTCCCGACCCCTGTAGCCACATGATATTGAGTAAAAGTTGCCACTTTTCAGATAGTTCTGTGCCCCTGAATTCACAACGGTTATGAGTTTTTTCACGTTGTGACATTTATCAATTTTATTGTGACTTTAAAAAAAAAGCAACAACATTTTGATGGTGTTCATTTACCATTGCAGGAAGGTGCCTGGCTACGCCAGAGTCAGCTCCAGGCCATGTCACCGCTACGCCAGAGTCAGCTCCA
The DNA here is from genome assembly GCA_032164185.1 of Moxostoma hubbsi. Lineage (NCBI taxonomy): Eukaryota > Metazoa > Chordata > Actinopteri > Cypriniformes > Catostomidae > Moxostoma > Moxostoma hubbsi. Next base: position 14,603,663 of record JAVLUX010000023.1, read on the forward strand.
GGCCATTTCACCGCTACGCCAGAGTCAGCTCCAGGCCATGTCACCGCTACGCCAGAGTCAGCTCCAGGCCATGTCACCGCTACGCCAGAGTCAGCTCCAGGCCATGTCACTGCTACGCCAGAGTCAGCTCCAGGCCATGTCACTGCTACGCCAGAGTCAGCTCCAGGCCATGTCACCGCTACGCCAGAGTCAGCTCCAGGCCATGTCACCGCTACGCCAGAGTCAGCTCCAGGCCATGTCACCGCTACGCCAGAGTCAGCTCCAGGCCATGTCACCGCAACGCCAGAGTCAGCTCCAGGCCATGTCACCGCTACGCCAGAGTCAGCTCCAGGCCATGTCACCGCTACGCCAGAGTCAGCTCCATGCCATGTCACCGCAACGCCAGAGTCAGCTCCAGGCCATGTCACCGCTACGCCAGAGTCAGCTCCATGCCATGTCACAGCCACGCCTCAGCCTGCTCCATGCCACGCTCAAAAAAATATTTTACCCTATTTTTAAGATGTATCCATTTCAATTGAATAACAATTCCATCTAATTTAATTGCCTAATCTTTAACTAAATAAAATGTATAAATCTTGATAAAAAGATTTTTTATAAAAAATAAAAAAGTTTAATTAATTACATTTTCTTCAAGACTATTCAGTTAAATTAGATGGAAATTTGTTATTCAATTGAAATGGAGACATCTTAAAAATAGGCTAAAATATTTTTTTGAGTGCATGTCACAGCCACGCCTCAGCCTGCATTATGCCATGTCACAGCCGAAACTCAGTCTACTCCATGCCATTTCTCAGCCAAACCCATGACTGCTCCATGCCATGTCACAGCTAAGCTTCAGTCTGCTCCACGCCATGTTTCAGTCGAACCCCAGACTGCTCCATGTCACAAGCAAACCTCTGCTCCACGGTCCAGGCCCATCTCTGCTCCATGGTCCATGGTCATGGTTGTTGTTGCTTTGCCAAGCCAAGTCAAGATTTAATCAAGTCATGTTTTGTTTGTGTCAAGTCTAGTTTAGTCATGTTCATGTTTATGTTTCATATTTCTAGTTAGGGTTTTTGGATCTCACTTTTGTTTAAAAACTACACTTGTGTTCGTCTCTCCATCGTCATCATCTTCATCCTTGTGTATGCCCGTTTATCGGTCCAATGGCGGTCTCCAATAATAATGGTGAAGGTCTCTGCACGTTACTGTCTTTCCTTTTACGCAACCCAACACGATTAAATGAAATTACCTCGTTATTTCATCTGACTCCATAAATTAAAAAGGTTTTAATGATATCTGTTTTAAATGATAACATTCACGTTTACACAATCAAAGATACTTCAGTATAGCCCCCATGGAATTGCATACACTTGAATTTAACGTAATGTTTTCTTCAGTAGAGGTCACGGCCACTATTATAGTTGTAAATTGACCAACATAACTTCTCTTGTAATAGCATTGGATTGGCCATGTCGTGGTTTCCTGCGTACACTTCTCTAGAGAAACATCAAATTAAAACAGAGGTAAGACACAACCAAATTTAGATATGTCAAGCAGCATTTGCTGTTCTAAACGGAAATTCCCTTTTTGTCTTTGCAAATCAAGTACACTTGAATTGATGCCAAATATTAGTTGTCACTAATCTGACGCAGATTTGTGGTAACATATGAATCGCTCTATCTGTTTGGGAAAACAATTTCAGTGTCAGTCAGAATAAAATAAAATATTTACAATTTATTGACCAGGTAATAGAACAATAATTCAAAATCCAATTCATAGAGAAAAATCATCGATCAATCAAATATAATAACAACAATTTGGAAATCGAGTAATTTATAGAAATATTTACCTGGCAGCTAAAACTACACACAGCGATCGTGTGGGAAGTCTACCTACAGACTCCCCAAACCTTTTGCCCATTTTCCTTATAAACCCAGATAATTCAATATACTTACCAAATGGTGGTGTCTGTTATTATAATTCGGGGTTCACAACTGTGGGATCAGAATTTGTAATTGAATGGGTTCTTGATTCCTGTAGATTCACAGGAGGTAGTTTGTATGGAGGATCTGGGGAAGGAGGAGAAGGGGGGAGATGATGAGACTGTAGAAGTGAGGTGTGAGCAGCACTGTGTGCTGCATCTCAGATGTTGCTGTTATGCAAGAGAGAGTTCAAATGTTAATTCTCATGAGAGCCTTTTGTTTTGTCAAGGGGTAGTCCAGTCTTGCTGGCACCCGCCTTACACTTGCCAGCAACATTACACCATTGCCTACTTATTTATTACTTATTTATTTGTGGTGGTTCTTATAAATTGAAACATGATTGTAAGTAACTTAATGATAAAAAGGAAGTAAATTGCTAACACAATTGCAACAATTTACTTAATTAATGAAAATGTTTGCTACTTTTAATTTAAAGGAAATAAATCATTTTCCAGATATTTGCAACTTGTGCATTATAATTTATTTACACAGCAAAAATAATAATAATAATGTCAACAAAAATAATAGTACCAATAATACTAGGATGGTTAAAGCAACATTTTGCTACCCAATGAATTGGGTTAAAATAGCCCAACAATGGGTTGGTGCTATATCAACCCACCATTGGGCTAAGTGTTGGCTCATTTTTAACACAACTCATTTTAGTGAGTAGGCGCACTACTTGCACTCACAAGCTGCTGAACGCTGCACCACGAGTGAATAAGAGAATATAAAAATACTTTCAAAAGTATTGCGTTCACGTATCCAAAAAAAATCATAAAATAAATAATAAGAAAGGACGACGCGATATCGGGAAATCCCTGTGAAACAATCCCGCGCTATTGAGCTAACATTCGTTATTGAGACATTCATTCTTATGTAAACAAACACACACATAAACACAATGGGAAATATCGAGGTAAGCAAAAATGATCGAGTTCATGTCCATTGCCTATAGCGTACGATAAGTCGATGATGTAATTATAGTGACAGGCCTACACTCAAGCAAATCCAGTCGCATTTGTTATTGTGCAGAGTGCCTCACAGGATACAGTCAGGGCTAGATTGGTAATCTGGCATACCGGGCATTTCCCCGGTGGGCTGACGCACTTTAAGGCCCCGGTGGGCTGACCGCAATGATATGGAAGATTCCTGAGAAATGCAAGCTTGTAGTACCAACTGTTTACTCCAGAGGGTAGTAAGTGAAACATCAGCTGTGTGAGCACTGCGCAGTTTATACAGTGAAGAAAAACACCCTCGAGCAGCAGAACAACACAGACATGCGTTACGTTCTTGCGTTTAAAACACTTGATGGAGCGCAAATCCGTACTAAGGGATCTCAATATGTGTTCTAAGTATTAAACTATATTTAACTTGACATAGTGACCTAAACATTTTATGTTTATGATGCAACGCACCCGAGACGCTACACAAGCATGTCTGATGCTTGTTGAAATTGACGGGTCCTTAAACAAGCCCTCATAATAAATCTCCAACTAATTGACAAATTCACTTGTGAAATGGATTGCTGTGAACTGTGTGCCAATGATTGACATGATCAATAATATGGTAGTAAACAATACATTGTATTCTAAAGCTGCTTTTTGTATTGTCTTATCAATGATTAACTCTTCTGCCACAAGAATGTAATGCATTTTAATTATCTGAATATTTGTTTTTATTATATATATATATATATATATATATAGATAGATAGATAGATAGATAGATAGATGTATGGCCAATTAATAGCAAGCTTTAACCAGAAAGGACTTGTGAAGAAAGAGACGTTACGTCTAGGTTGTCCTTTTGCGAGGACCATCCTGCTGCAAAACATATGTCTTCTAAGGACCATTCGTCCATGCCCATGAGGAGGCCATGCCTCTAGTTGAGTGTGCTTTAACACTAATTGGACAAGTCTTACCCTGCAACTCATAAGCCAGGGTAATTGCATAGATAATCCAGTGAGAAGTATTTGCATAGAGATGGACATTCCTTTTGTGCATCCTCCATAGCATATAAAGAGCTGATCAGACAGTCTGAACTGGCAAGTATGCTCAACGTGTGTATTTAGCGCCCACACAGGGCATAACAAATGCAATGATTGAGCCTCATCTGAATTAGATGGAGGAGGGAAGAAGGTCTGAAGGTGAACCACCTGCACTTTGAAGGGTGTGGTCAGGACCTTGGGTACATAGACTTTCCTAGCCTTTCCTGAGTTTGACAGTGGCTCTTGAAAGACCGGGGCCAAACTCGACATGAGTTTGACTGAAAATGCATGCATGTCACCTACCCGTTTTACTGAGGCCAGAGTCAGCAGTAGTACTTAATGGAGAGCATGCCCAAATCAGAGTCCAAAGGCTGGAAGGGGGGCCCTGCGAGAGCTTTTAGGACTAAAGTTAAGTCCCAAGTCAGGACTGTAGCCACCCAAGGTAGGTTTAATTGTCTTGCTCCTTTTATGAACTTTATGATTAAATCATGCTTGCCTATAGAGGTGCCGGTTTTATGTGTGTGAAACGCAGATATAGTTGCCACATACACTTTGACCGTTGATAGGGTGAGTCCTGCGTCTAATCGTCTTTAAGAAATATTAGAATTTCATGTATGGGGTAGTTTACTGGGTCCTTGCTGTGTGAGAGACACCAATCAGTGAACACCTTCAATTTTAGTGTGTAGTGGATGGTGTAAAATGGTGTTCATGACTGAACACATCAGTTCTGGCGTGTGTAGTGCACTCCGTTCAGGAGCCACACATTGAGGTCCCAAAGCTGGGGCTGGGGATGCCAGATTGTGCCTTGCGCTTTAGAGAGTTGATCCCTCCTCAGTGGTATTTCCCATGGTGAGCAGTACAGCATCTCTATCATTTCCGGAAACCATGGCTCGTTCCCAGTGGGGCTTGGGACTTCAAATAACAAAGGGGCAATGGGCATTCTCTTCTGAGGCAAATAGATCGATTTCTGCTTTGCTGAATAATTTCCAAATCCTCAGTACAGTTTGAGGATGAAGTCTCCTTTCGCCCGGTATCACCCCTTAGCTTGACAGTAGGCCCGTGCCGTAATTCAGGCAGCCTGGGACATATGTCAAACTCAGGGAGAGATGATGCTCGCTCCATAGGAGGAGGTGACGTGTCATTCTCGACAGTGGCTCAAGCTTAAATGCTCTGTCACTTTACCCATATTCACCCTATATTTAAAAAATATTAAAATGTAAAAATTTGCAACATTTACAATCCATATTAAACATAAAAATACCACTAGATAGAGGTAACACAAGACTGCGTGAGACATTTAATGATGTTCGACATTTTAAATTACACCAGTAAACACAGCTTTGGTAGCCATAAAAAATGCTAAAACTAAAATAAAACTAACAGACAAACTGTGAACACTATCGGAACCTAACTAAATTGTAATGACAAATTGAATACAAAATAGAAATAAAAACTAAATGAAAATCCAAAACTATAATAACACTGATGCAATCAAAGTAATTGAGTTCTTAGTTGAGGATGTGTGGATCTGGTTTCTGCAGATTTAATTCTTAAATAGAAATTCTTAATTCTTTGATAATTGTGTTTATCTCTCCAAAACAAATGTAGCCTCGGAATGGAAATAATACATAGGGTTGCACTGGTGTATGCTGTTACTTTCATGTAAGTATGTCTATTTTATTTATTTATATAAATAATATTTACAGCAGAATAATTTAAAAGTATGAATCAAAACTCCACTGTATTAAGCTTCTGTTGTATTTTTTCAACATGTTACCAACCTCCTCAGCAGTCTGATATTCGTCCATTGTGCGAGTTTTCACCTCTTTTTTTACAGTCTATGGTTTTCACACAGGTTTATTTTGTAGTTTCTATGGAAACAGACAAAGAATCATTCCCCGAATAATCACTGACATCTCCTCAGAGACGGTTCTCCCCTTTCTCGTTCTATTGTTTCTGTGAAGAAAGCACATGAAGTACCGCGCTAGTTAAGGCAAAACATACATTTAATGTATTCAGTATTTTTTTCTTTCTTTATGTGTTTGTTTGTTTGTTGTAAGAGACAGTTATGATCTTTGTGTCTGAAATACTTTGTCAAGAGTTTAAGAGTTTTTGTCAAGTCCTAAAAATTTCAGCGGCTTTGACAATTTACCAATTTTACTGCGAGAGGAACTGTTTATCTAAATTTCAAGGCGCTTTATCAGTTATGTTAATAACAACATCTTCTCCATTTATGTTTGCAAGAATCGTGCGATTCGTGTGTTGATGAACTATTTCGGTCTCCGTATAAATATATCCTATATCACTATACACTTTCCACCGCACTTAGAATCGTACAAGTATATCATGCGTCTAGGAACCTTTGTGCTTGTGCTGTTGTGTCAGGTGGAACACAGTTACTGGTTACACGCTACTTCACATGAATGGATAAGAGAAGAGATAGAGCATGAGTTATCATTATAAGTGCACCCCTGCTTATTGTTTTTCAATATATAGATATTTTGATAACACGTTCTCGTAAGGGTCAAATTTTGTATAGGTTTGGAATAATAACGAAGATTGTGTTTGTATTGAATTGAGAGGTGACTGCTTCCCGATTGCTTCAGGCTAATTAACGGTATCAACAAACAACTGTCAGGCCGTAATCATGCTGCTAGAAGTTCTTGCGTTACCGGTTGAAGACAAAATATTTTACGCTGTTTTGGTCTTCTCATGGACTGTGTATGTTTGGGAGGCCTACCTCGCCTACAGACAGGTGATATCAGATGCTTGTTGTTTCATGGTTGTGAAAGTGTTGACATTTGTGCAGCTCACCTCTTTATGCATTTAGGATTTTTTATGGTATGTACTGATTTTTCTTTTACTGTTTAAAACTAAATTCTTCACATGTAAAGCGTTGAGCATATGCAAAACATTCAGAACAGAAATTCCAGTGAAAATGTGTAACATTTGTGTGTATTTACCCATCACAGAGGAAGATCTACAGAACTACAATGCATGTGCCTACTGAGCTGGGCAAGATAATGGATTCAGAGACCTTTGAAAAGTCTCGTCTCTATCAGCTGGACAAGAGCAACTTTGGCTACTGGTCTGGACTCTACTCTGAGACAGAGGGCACGGTAAGCTTGAAACAGCCTGTAAAGAAATGTATCATTTTCAGAGATCTTGAAATTACCTTTTAAGCAGTGGTGGAGTGAATGTGTTTTTCCATAGCCAACACTTTTTTTTTTCTTTTTTTTATGGTAATAATTCTTATTATTTTATTAAGTATGATTCAGAGTCTTTCCTAGGATATTAATTCTTATTATTTTTATAGGAAATATATTAAACGGATCACTTAGACTATAAATTAATGCCATCAGCCAAATAAAAAGGACATTTCAGTAGACAATTCGGGATGGACTTCAAAGACACTTAATCATTAATCTTACAATTTATAAATATTGCTTAGTTTTAAACATTACCCACCAAAACAAGACTTGTAATACACATAAATAACTAATATTGACATTAATCATGCTATAGAGCCAGAGGGGATCTGGCTCCTCAGCTGAGTTTTGTTCTGTGATCCTTGCCACTGTCACATTTGGCTTGCTCACTGGGGAAAGACAATAATTTTTAAGGCTTGATTTTCAATCACATTATTCATTTAAACTGTATAATGAGACTTTAAGATGTCGCAACATAATTCTGTTACTGCATAATTTTCTGTAAAGCTGCTTTAAAATAATGCGTGTTGTGAAAAGTGCTATACAAATAAAAATGACTTGACTTAATGTTATGCTTTCTGCTGTGTTTTATAGTCAGACATTCACATCTGCAGCTTTCAAAATGAAATAATTAATGTATCCCCTTTGAGGAAAAACATCTGAAACTTGTTTTTGCACTTTTTGGTTTCATTCTAATGAGACTTGGACTATAAATACTATCTTCCTTTTCTTTTCATTTTGTTTTGTAGCTGATTCTGCTCCTGGGAGGAATCCCCTACCTCTGGAAAGTGTCAGGGAATCTCACAGCTCATTTTGGTCTTGGTCCAGAGTATGAGGTGGGTGTAATATTTGCAACTCTTTTCAGAACCTTAATATTTCAATAGTTCACCCAAAATGAAAATTCTCATCATTTATTCACCCTCATGCCATCTAAGATGTGTAGGACTTTCTTTCTTTTGTTGAACACAAACAAAGATATTTAGAAGAATACATACAATGCAAGTAAATGGTGGCCAGAACTTTGAAGCTCCAAAAAGCATATAAAGGCAGCATAAACCAAATTCATCTGACTCACGTGGCTAAATCAATGTGTTCTAAAGTGATCCATCAGGTTTTGGGTGAGAACAGAGCAAAGTGTAACTCCTTTTTCATTGTTTATCTAGATAGCAGTATTTGCCCATTGTACGTAGGGGAAACAGATTGTAGAACTCTGCCCCCATCCTAATCCTAGCCACATGGAGCCTGTAAGGCAGAGTAACCTACCAGGAACAACGGGTGGCACCTTTCTGCCCATAGCGGCAATATTCTTGGCGATCATGACTTTAAACTCAATTACATTTCCTATAGCACCAACTAGCACTCTGAGCATTCGTCAAGCAGTAGGAAGTGTAATCGAGCTTGATCGTGCCTAGAGACTGCAATAGCAAGATGTACAGTCAGAAGTAATGTTTTGGTCTGTTCTCACCTTAAACTAACTGGATCACTTCAGAGGACATTGAGTAAACCACTGTAGTCTTATGGATTACTTTTATGCTGACTTTATCTCCTTTTTGGACCTTCTGTGTTCTGTCTACCATTCACTTGCAGACCTGCAGAGCTGATAAATTCTTCTTAAAATCTTTGTGTTCTGCTGAAGAAAGTCATACACCTCTGGTGAGAGAATGATGGGAGAATTTTCATTTTTAGGTGAACTATCCCTTTAAGATGGCTAAAGACACTTTTTTTTTTTTTTGTATAATCTGTTTAACCCAAGATGGCCCAGTAAATCATCATTAGAAACATCCTGGAGCATCCATGTAATACTTATTTACTTATAGCTGTCAAATATGTCCATATGCTGCTATTACTCATGTAAGTATGGTGAACTTCAACTGAGCTGGACAATGGCTGTGTTTGGAAAGGAATACTAGCTTTCACACTATATTGCCTTCTTTTTTATTAAAAAGTGAAACCGCAGGTGTCATGCTACATTATCTCATGACCTTATCACTTTGGTTGTTAGTTATCTTGGAGATAACCTTTCCATTTTTATTTCAGTTTTTTTTTTTTTTACAAATATTTGTAACTTTTTGGCAGTCCAGTCAAAAAAGTCTGTAATTAATTTGTTCATTCGTCAAAGGAAATTTGTTACTTTTTATGCATACGGAAAATTGGCAAACTGTGTACAATGTAGATTACATTCTAGAAACTGCAGAAATAAACATAAGAGTATAATGTTAGTATGCTATTCTGAACATGGCCTAAGAAAAACTGCTTAATCTATTGATATTTACAATGTTCTTATTTCCTTCAGATCTCCCAGTCTTTGGGGTTCCTGATGTTGGCGACTCTCTTTAGTGCCTTCACTGGTCTTCCCTGGAGCCTCTACAGCACTTTTGTTATTGAGGAAAAGCATGGGTTCAACCAGCAGGTAGGGATAACGCTCTTTCTCTGTACAGTGTTTTATTTAATGTACTGAATTTCATGTAATGTTCAATTTAGAGCACTAGTTATTATGACTCTCTCCTGCCGTGTCTTTTTCTCTCATTCTGTTTTCTTCCCTCTAGACACTGGGTTTTTTTCTGAAAGATGCTGTAAAGAAGTTTGCTGTGACGCAGTGTATTTTGCTGCCAGTGACATCATTGCTACTCTACATCATCAAGATCGGAGGGGATTATTTCTTCATCTATGCCTGGCTCTTCACACTCGCAGTTTCTCTGGTTTGTTACCCTGATTTTTTTTGTGGTCTGTGAAAAAAGACAATGTTTCTGTTTTGTCACTCTTCATACGGCATTGAGTGAATTATTGAGTGAAGTACTGATGATAATGTCTATGGCCATTTCACGTCACCTCTCTTGGATATATTATACTCAATAGGGAATATTCCATGTTAAAGACAAGTTAAGCTCAATCGACAGCATTTGTGGCATAATGTTGATGACCGCAAAAAAAATATTTGATTGTCCCTCCTTTTCTTAAAAAAAGAAGCCAAATTCTGGGTTAAAGTGAGGCACATACAATGGAAGTGAATGGGGGCAATCCTTAAAAGTTAAAATACAAGATGTAAACAATATGGGTGTAAACAGGATTTTAATGTGATGGTCACTTACTAACCTTTTCTGTTATTTCCAATTTTACTACTTTGTTGCCATGACAATGTCAACAAACCCTAAAATGACTGTAAAATTTTAATAATAAAATACATGAGTTTTAACAGAAGAATTAGTGTAAGTGCTTTTATAAAATTACAGTATAAGCTTGACATTTCTGACTTTAAACTTTCCAAAAATTGGCCTCATTCACTTTCATCGTGAATGACTCACTGTAACCTCAATCTTTGGTTCTATTAAAGAAAAGGAGTGACGAGTTAAAATAATTTGTGTTAATCAACATTATACCTTAAATGCTGTTGAGTGAGCTTGTGTTCAACACAGAATATTCATTTAAACTCTACTTTCTTGCTTGAGCTTGATTTCCCTCATTCCCCAGATTCTGGTGACTATCTATGCAGACTATATTGCTCCTCTGTTCGATAAGTTCACTCCGCTGCCGGATGGAGAGCTGAAGAGCGAGATTGAGAGCATGGCGAAGTCCATCCACTTTCCTCTAACCAAAGTCTATGTAGTGGAAGGTACAGCAAACAAATAATCTGATTTACAATAATAATAATAATATAGAAGATTTTAGAGGGTTGTTAGCCATATGCATCAATTACAGTAGCAATATCAGTCATTTTATATCACTTGAGCCACAATATATCAGTCTTGGATTGCTTTTTGCCCTCTTTCTCCAATGTTTCTGCCCTCTATTTTCATGTTTACAGGCTCAAAGAGATCTTCCCACAGCAATGCCTACTTCTACGGTTTCTTCAAAAACAAGCGTATTGTGCTATTTGACACACTTTTGGAGGATTACTCTCCTTTAAACAAAACCGAGGGGGCAGATTCAGGGACCGGAGAGGAGAACGAGGCGACAGAGAATGAGAACAAGTCTAAACCAAAGGCGAGAAAAATCAATACACTTCTTAAATGAAATCAGATCAAATTATATCTTGCACTGTTATGGGTGAGAGAATTCAGTGCTATTAAAATTATTACAAAAATGAATGGGTCATTTACATGGTACTTTGGTCTAAGTTAGACCGATTACATTATATCGGTTTGACAGATTAATGTGTGCCGTTAGTCACTTTTTAGAACTAACGGTTATATGCAAAACTCTGTACTGATTGTTGCAGATAGTTTTTTATTTATTTATCCCTCATCAATATACCTCATGTGGTGAAATACATATACAGTTGAAGTCCGAAGTTTACATACACTTTAGCCAAATACATTTATATTCAGTTTTTCACAATTTCTCACATTTAATCGAAGAAAACATTCCCTGTCTGCGGTCAGTTAGAATCACTACTTTATTTCAAGAACGTGAATTGTCAGAATAATAGTAGAGAGAATTATATATTTCAGCTTTTATTGCTTTCATCACATTCCCAGTGGGTCAAAAGTTTACATACATGTTGTTACTATTTCATAGCATTGGCTCTAAATTGTTTAACTTGGGTCAAACTTTTTGAGTAGTCTTCCTCAAGCTTCTCGCAATAAGTTGCTGGAATTTTGGCCCATTCCTCCAGACAGAACTGGTGTAAAATTTTCAGTACTGCCCACAAATTATCTTTTGGATTGAGGTCAGACCTTTGTGATGGCCACTCCAATACCTTGACTTTGTTGTCCTTAAGCAATTTTGCCACAAATTTGGAGGTATGCTTGGGGTCATTGTCCATTTGGAAGACCCATTTGCGACCAAGCTTTTACCTCCTGCCTGATGTCTAGAGATTTGCTTCAATAGATCCACATAATTTTCCTTCCTCATGATGCCATCTATTTTGTGAAGTGCACCAGTCCCTCCTGCAGCAAAGCACCCCCACAACATGATGCTGCCACCCCCATGCTTCACGGTTGGGATGCTGTTCTTCGGCTTGCAGGCCTCACCCTTTTTCCTCAACATAATGATGGTCATTATGGTCAAACAGTTAATTATTTGTTTCATCAGAACAGAGGACATTTCTCCAAAAAGTAAGATCTTTGTCCCCATGTGCACTTGCAAACAGTAGTCTGGCTTTTTTATGGCTGTTATGTTGATATAGGACTCAACAGGACTCTGATATAGGAGTATTTCTGTGTATATAGATACTTGTCTACCTGTTGCTGCTGTTCTGGGATTGATTTGCACTTTTCACACTAAACTATGTTCATCTCTAGTAGATAGAATGCATCTCCTTCCTGAGCTGTATGTATAATGGCTGTATGGTCCCATGGTTTTTATGCTCTAGTACTATTGTTTGTACAGATGAATGTGGTGCCTTCAGGCATTTGGAAATTGCTCCCAAGGATGAACCAGACTTGTGGAGGTCCTCAATTAGCCTGAAGATAATATCAGAAGCTAGTTGCCTAAAGGCTTGGCTTCCCTTTCTGGAATTTTACAAGCTGCTTAAAGGCACAGTTATCTTGGTGATTGTAAACATCTGACACACTGGAATTGTGATTTAGTCAATAAAAAGTGAAACAATCTGTCTGTAAACAATTGTTGGAAAAATTACTCATGTCATGCACAAAGTAGATTTCCTAAAAAAACTTGCCAAAATTATAGTTTGCTAATATGAAATCTGTGGAGTGGTTAAAAAAATTAGTTTTAATGATGTCAACCAAAGTATATGTACTAAACTCTATAAAAACGATATACTGTATACAAAATTATACATACAAAAACTTTACAAAACCGGTTATCTAGTAAATATAGAGGCTATTAAAATCTTCTTACATATACTGGAGAGCATTCCAATGCAGCCAAGTCTCTTTCATTGCAATATAAGAGTTCTGGGTGTATTTTGGACATGTTTATAGTTAAAAGTTCTGCATTATACACCAAATCTTATTTTTGAGATTTTGTTTGTGCAATATACTGCCTTTTGGAATTGTATTCATTTTGGAGCCTTAATGTCTGTGCCCTTCATTGTTTTTAAATCTTTAAAAAAAATGGTCTATTAATCTGTTATCTGCCTTTTCCCCGAACCTGGATATGTGCATCTGCAAAGTCCACTATCGGTCAACCTCTAGTCTTAAGTGTTTTTTCTGTTTATTTCTTTATCCAGAACAAGAAGCAGGGCTGCAGTAACCCTGAGGTCCTGGCAGTTCTTGGACATGAATTGGGGCACTGGAAACTGGGCCATACAGTCAAGAACATTGTAATTAGCCAGGTGAGTCGCTGTTTATTTGGCTGCTCTCTCTAAAATACTGGCATGGTGCTGCCCAAGTCTGGGGTTATTGATTTGTAAAATTATATTTTATAAAATGATATTTGGCATCGTACTGGTCAATTTTATTAACTGCCAATTGACGGTAGATTAGCTAATCTTCATAATGGCCTCCAGTCTTGTAAGTGAAATTTCACCAGGCTAGTTTTTGCCATGTTCTACAATGCCATTTTCTCCAGTTGTGCATTTAATGGAAAGTTGTCCTGTTTTTTTTTTTTTAACGTATGTCAATTATTATTTTTATTTTTTTTATGATTTTTGCCATTTTATGAGCATGTGGAAAACCCCTGCAATGAATGTAACTACATGCTGGTGCATTCCTTTACAAGCCCTAGGAGGGGCAATCATTTTAAAAACCATGAACTTTTAACTGTTCCTCCTTTACACATGTGTGGATGTATTCACAAGCTGTTTCTTCTCTACAGTTGAACTCCTTCTTGTGCTTCTTCCTTTTTGCCATTCTGATTGGTCGGAAAGAGCTCTTCATGGCATTTGGATTCCATGACAGCCAACCCACCCTCATCGGACTGATGATCATCTTTCAGTTCATCTTCTCACCTTACAATGAGGTAATAACTCTTTCTTTTCTCCATTTTTTTTTTTTCTCTCTCTCTCTCTTCCCCCCCCCCCCCCCCCCCCCATTCTACAACATTTATTGTCTCCCTTGTTAAATTTGGATAAGCCTTAAACATGAAATTTGGTAATAATTACATCATAATTGTCCAAGACATGCTTATTTCCCGCATTATAAGACGTGCCTCATCTAATTTCGCTCTGTCTTGTCCACCGCAGTTGCTCTCATTCTGTCTGACAGTGTTAAGCCGGAGGTTTGAGTTTCAGGCAGATGCATTTGCACGGGCTATGGGCAGATCATCTGAGCTCTACTCTGCTCTCATCAAGCTCAATAAGGATAACCTGGGTTTCCCTGTAGCAGATTGGCTCTTCTCTATGTGGCATTACTCTCATCCTCCCTTGCTAGAGCGTCTCAGAGCCCTGACAGGACCCAAGCAGGACTGACGGCTTTGCAAGGGGGGGCCACGTTCACCACTCGCTCCCCCGAGAAAGGGTCTCCGCCGACCTCTATTGGCCCTCTGAAACCAATGCCTATTTCTCTCTCTTTCCCTTCCGCTTCCATGCCAACCAGCCTGATATTTTCCATTCTCTTCCTAAGTTTTTAGTTTTGCCATTTGTTTGTCATTAGCCTAAGTGGAAATTCAGTGTTTCAAATCAAAATCCTTTTATTGTCACTCAACCAGATGGCTTTAGAAAACTTAATAATGTACAAAATGAGTCTAGGTGTTCAGTTTGCCTTTTGCAATTGTTCTTATCATGATTTTGATTGTTTTAATTCCTGTTTACATTTTAACTGTAAATTGTCCCCTTCAGTACTTTATAGATACATGTGTTTAAACTTGCTTTTGTTTTTTTTTGATCATCAAAGTGTTATCCTCTGTTTGATCCATCTGAACCACGAGAGAGAAAGGAAGTTAAAACATCTCAGAGTGGACCGTAGCTCAACATGAAACCCCCCAAAATTCTTACGTTTAGTAGTGGGCGCATCAGATTGCGGGTTGGTGTAATTAAAATGATGTCTGTCACATTAAATGGGAATGAGGATTATCTGCAGTGTAGTCAAGCAAATGTTTCAGATGACAGATGTTATATATAAACCAATGAGACCATTGTTCTGACTCTTAAACCACACAGGAAGAGAATTCCTCATTTTGATGACTTTTATGGGTCAGTAAGTCCAGCTAAAATGTTAATTCCATTATTGGTTCTTTGAATAAGATATTTGAAAAATAATGATTGTTTTTTTGTTTTACTTTTGTAACCAAAAAGGGTTGTTTGTGTAAATATGTTAATTTTTGTTAAGTATGAGCAACATTCAAGGGCAGAAGTGACTTTAAAAAGTATTTAGTAAGTAGTTAGTAGTAATTGTTATTATTTTGTTCATTTTCTTTCTGTGCCTGGTGTGTAAGGTGTGTTAGAATGTTGCAGTGAAAGTATGGTGTTGGAACGTAATAATGCTGTCATCTTTTTTTTTTTTACTTCCTCATAAAATCTGAGCCCTGAATCATATCGATAAAAGTTTTACTTAGTTTTAGGGCATACATATTTTTTGTGATATTTGGCATGCAATACAAATGTTGGTCTCAGGCTTTTAAGATAGTTGACATTTTAATGGATTAAAGAGTTTAAGTGCCCACCTGAAAATTAGGACTAAATGCATCATTGAGAGCATTAGAATCAAAAGAATTGAATGGCTGTTGGTTCATTCACACTCAAACTACAAGGAATATATCCAGTGATATCTGGCATGATTAATCTGTAAGGAAGAACTTTTGCATTACTATGAATAAAACTGATCACAGCAACTGTGGTACAAGTTTGGATTTTTATTATGACTGAATGATGTCTGTCCAGAGAATCAGACTATTTTGTTTGCTTACATGCCAGGGCTAACCAATGGGGTGTAGTTATCACCATTAACCGTATACATGTGTAAATGTGTAGTTTCTTTGTCCCCTTCACTTCCTACCATTTACGTTTTTCTTTCTACGACAATCATGATGGTATAGACAAGAGAAAGAAATTGTGGAAAAGAAACACTTAATGCTAGAGAGAAAAATAAGGAGCCAAGAAATATGGACATCTATTGATACTATAAAAATACATTGATTGCACTTTATTCACTTCTGGTGTTGGGGGATCACGGCCCTGTGTGTGTTTATGTATATGTGTGTGTGTGTGTGTGTGTATATATATATATATATATATATATACACACACACACACACACAGGTGCTGGTCATATAATTAGAATATTATCAAAAAGTTGATTTATTTCAGTAATTCCATTCAAAAAGTGAAACTTGTATAATGCATACATTCATTCCACACAGACTGATATATTTCAAGTGTTCATTCCTTTTAATTTTGATGATTATAACTGACAACTAATGAAAACCCCAAAATCAGTATCTCAGAAAATTAGAATATTGTGAAAAGGTTCAATATTGAAGACACCTGGTGCCACACTCTAATCAGCTAATTAACTCAAAACACCTGCAAAGGCCTTTAAATGGTCTCTCAGTCTAGTTCTGTAGGCTACACAATCATGGGGAAGACTGCTGACTTGACAGCTGTCCAAAAGACGACCATTGACATCTTGCACAAGGAGGGCAAGACACAAAAGGTCATTGCTAAAGAGGCTGGCTGTTCACAGAGCTCTGTGTCCAAGCACATTAATAGAGAGGCGAAGGGAAGAAAAAGATATGGTAGAAAAAAGTGTACAAGCATTAGGGATAACCGCACCCTGGAGAGGATTGTGAAACAAAACCGATTCAAAAATGTGGGGGAGATTCACAAAGAGTGGACTGCAGCTGGAGTCAGTGCTTCAAGAACCACCACGCACAGACGTATGCAAGACATGGGTTTCAGCTGTCGCATTCCTTGTGTCAAGCCACTCTTGAACAAGACACAGCGTCAGAAGCGTCTCGCCTGGTCTAAAGACAAAAAGGACTGGACTGCTGCTGAGTGGTCCAAAGTTATGTTCTCTGATGAAAGTAAATTTTGCATTTCCTTTGGAAATCAAGGTCCCAGAGTCTGGAGGAAGAGAGGAGAGGCACAGAATCCACGTTGCTTGAAGTCCAGTGTAAAGTTTCCACAGTCAGTGATGGTTTGGGGTGCCATGTCATCTGCTGGTGTTGGTCCACTGTGTTTCTGAGGTCCAAGGTCAATGCAGCCGTCAACCATGAAGCTTTAGAGCACTTCATGCTTCCTGCTGCTGACCAATTTTATGGAGATGCAGATTTAATTTTCCAAAAGGACTTGGCACCTGCACACAGTGCCAAAGCTACCAGTACCTGGTTTAAGGACCATGGTATCCCTGTTCTTAATTGGCCAGCAAACTCACCTGACCTTAACCCTATAGAAAATCTATGGGGTATTGTGAAGAAGAAGATGCGATACGCCAGACCCAACAATGCAGAAGAGCTGAAGGCCACTATCAGAGCAACCTGGGCTCTCATAACATCTGAGCAGTGCCACAGACTGATCGACTCCATGCCACGCGGCATTGCTGCAGTAATTCAGGCAAAAAGAGCCCCAACTAAGTATTGAGTGCTGTACATGCTCATACTTTTCAGTTGGTCAACATTTCTAAAAATCCTTTTTTTGTATTGGTCTTAAGTAATATTCTAATTTTCGGAGATACTGAATTTGGGATTTTCATTAGTTGCCAGTTTTAATCATCACAATTAAATGAAATAAACATATGAAATATATCAGTCTGTGTGGAATGAATGAATATAATATCCAAGTTTCACTTTTTGAATGGAATTACTGAAATAAATCAACTTTTTGATGATATTCTAATTATATGACCAGCACCTGTGTGTGTGTGTATATAGGTTGGTTTATACTTGTTTTTTCCCCCCTTCACCTGTGCTTGTCTTTATGACTCCGTGATTGTATTCATACAATTGTTTGATCTTAATGAACATTTATATAGAAAAACAAATCTAGATTTTTCGGATGGTCCTTTACCTACCATAGGCACGTTTTCCAACTTGTATCAATGTTAAATTAGCAATCTGGAACGATTTCACCGTGACGCCATAATACGGGACAAATCGCATCGCGTATTGATTTGAAACGGGACGCATCATTTTATATTTAATACGGGCATCTTTCCATGAAATTTCGGTTGACAGAAAACACGAGTTGTGTTATCTGTGAGTATCTAGTGCATGCCATTGAAGAGAGTGTCCCTGTAAGTCTATCCCGCACAGCATCATTTTCATTCACCTCAAAAATAATATGGCGCTGCTGTGAATATGGTCTATTACAGGGCAGTGTCTGGTATTAAATAGTAGTGGTCTGTAAGGTGACCCTATAACAGCCTTCGTGATTGGGCCCTTTCAAAGAATAAAATAGCTTTTAAAAAGTTAACGATAGGACTGGAATCTTCTCAAGTGAGTGGTCATGATGATTTTACATATATTTCAAAATTACTTTTAATTTATCTTAAAGTAACATTTATATATTAAGAAAAATTGCTGAGTGCACCTTTAACAGGCAGCTGTGCGCATGACAGCTTTCACTTGTGCAGAGCTTAAACCACGACTGTACCATTACTAGTGGATTCCTTACACATTATAATAATGAAGTTCACAGGTTTTTTGTAGTGGCATATTAGAATTAATACAATAATCAAAACTTTTAAATTGCCCTTGGATGACAAATATATACGATAAAGTGATGTAAAACATGGTCTCCCCTATTTCTGTCCAATAATGGTACCTTCCTCCATAGACTAGAGGGCTCGCTCATGTTGTTGCGTGTATGAGAATCTAAAATCAAAATGGCGAGGTTTCTCAAACTTAATTTAAGGAACATTTTGGCCACACAGATCAGGATGTCGTCCGATCAGGTAGAGAATGCATTAAAAATTATTCCGGCCTAGTGAATTTCTCACAGTAAGTAATTAAAATTCGTTGTATATCAAATTGACATTAGAGTTAATTCATGGGCATGCGTTGACAGTTCCTTGCCATTGAGTTTCGTCACCCGTGTTTGCTGAGTAAATACGTTATGCGATGTTAACTGACAGCGTTGTTTAAACATTGCCAACGAAGGGCTTCTTTTTTCGCAACATGTCACGCAGTCGGACAACGTTCAGGGTGTCCTTGTGTTATGACCTTTTTGTTTACATTCAGGATAATTCTATACATTGTGCTTTCAACTGCATAACCCACAAGAGCAAACATTATATATGTACATTTATACATGTATACGTTTTAATGACATACAATGTGTCATTTTATTTTACAATACAGCATTTAAATGGCACTGACAAACATGCAAAATATAGATTGGTTTTCTTATCTCAGCAATGTATCCTCAATGCTACATTTATTTGTATGTTATGCTTAATTTTGATATGGCTGGTTGCATTTACTCATTACTCGTAATAAAAACTCCTGTATTGTGCAATCTGTGTATGTGACTCTTCCTCTGATAAAGCTCGGAGAACTGGGTAAAGGGGCTGGGAAGGGTGGAGGTGGTGGAGGTGCAGTGAGAGAGGCAGGAGGAGCTTTTGGTAAGAAGCAGGCTGCGGAAGAGGAGCTGTATTTCAAGTAAGTGTCTTTGCTTGATCCCCTCATGCTTGTAAATCTCTATTGCTTGCATGTGTGTATATAATCAAGATCACCTCACTTTATCTATGTTTTTTGTGTATGGCTTTAAAGCTGTAACAGTGTTGTTCTTACAAAGTTGTTTTTGTGTCTTGTCAACTTCTCTCTACACAGGAGAAAAGAGAAAGAACAATTGGCTGCTCTTAGAAGGCACCATGAGGAAGAGATCGACCACCACAAGAAGGAGATCGAGAGGTTACAACAGGAGATCAGTCGTCATGCGGGCAAAATCAAAAAACTTAAACATGATGACTAAGGCTCTTTGACAGATCTAGACACTTATTTAGACAAATAAGTTTCCCCACACAGAGTTTCAAACTTTTGACTTATTTTTTATTTGAAATAAGCAGTGAAATCATATAAAAACTCTGTGATCTCTGCACTTACTGATATAATAATAGCTGCCTTATAATATCAAATTGACTGACATAACATCATCTGTATCAGTGGTTTCTCCTCTTGTCAATAAACTTGAATTTGTGTCTCAAACATGGAAGTGTGTCTTTATCAATATGTAATTACCATTTGGTTACACAAAGACTAAAATTAATTCTGAGCATTGGCATTATTCTTTAAATTGAAAAGGCTTTTAGATGCTATCATAAATTAGGAGCAAATGGTGCCAGATGAAAAACTCTATCCCTGGAACTAGCTTTTGCTAATTAAGAATTGTGGCAGTTTAGATTGGCTTACTGAAATTCAACAGAGAGGATTTAGTTAAGAGTAGTATGATAGTATGCCAGAAAAGGGCAGTAGTGTGCATCCATACAGTAATGCCATGCTCCCTCCAAAGTGCCCACTTCAAAGACTGCGCTTCGGAGTAGGTAGCGCATTGGGATGATCACTTTCGATTAGAATTCTCTATTTTTTTTATATAATATTTAATAAATATTTATATATTTTTTGTCTACTTTATCTGACACCCATTTTGAAGCACTCTATTAATAGGCCGATGACTTGAATCAGGTGCGTTACATTAGAAACATCCAAACCGTGCTCTAATGTTAAAGCCCCTGCATTTCGTTTATGCGCCAGCTGATGGCGGTGAAAATAAACTGTGACATGACAAACAACTTTTGGAGAACGTATGAAACAACGCTTCTCTGACGTCACTTCCGATGATGCGTAAAGCCCCGCCCAGGCCCTTGTCTTTTACGTCGGGCGACCCCGCGTGTCTTTCTTTTCCCACATCATGGCGGACCGGTTCAATAAGGTGCGTTTGTGTGGCACGTTTTACAGTCGAATAATTCACTATTCCTCGGTATGGATATGTTGGGTTCGAAGGGTAAAGCATTAGCAACTTCATCCGACTTAATTTATGTCCTTTTAGAGTACGTAATAAAAGATGAAAATAGTTTTTTTTAGGCGAATGTTGCGGGTCGGCTCACCCATGCCGTCTTGCTAGAAGCCAGAGGCCTACTCATGACATTACACTCGTGTTACTGTGAAAACTGACCTTAAATGGTATAGCGTTGATTGTCGTGTTCAATTGCTTTAAAGTGGTCTTAGGTCATGCAAGAATGTGATTGAATTTCGGGTAGTTTTGTGGTGTATGGGACATTAATAAGGATTAATGGAACTACATCTTACCGTAGTAAGTGCATCTGAACGGAGTCATCGGATGATTGCCAGGCCCATTGCAGGTATTACATGTGGTAAACTACGTAAAAATCCTAAAGTGTGCATGGAGTGTTACGACGGTGTAGCTACCTAGTCAATACTATGGCTAACGTCAGATGTGCTTCTTGTCGGTGATGAGCTCGCAACCACAGTTCAGTATTCGAGTTTAACGACCATGAGAATACTTTACGTGCACTACCATCTGAGACAAAAAGCAGCAATCTTACAGATACTGAAAGTGCTACATATATACACTTTACTTATAAAGGACACCTGTTTATCTCTCTCCAAAGGTTCTGATCCTTGATGGCAGAGGCCATCTACTCGGTCGTCTTGCCGCTATTGTGGCCAAGCAAGTGCTGCTCGGTAAGTTTAAAGAGGATAGTTAACCCATACATTTACATTCTCTCATTTACTCACCTCATGAATGACTTGTGCTGAACACACATGAACATTTTTAGAATATCTCAGCTCAGTAGACGGGTGGATTGGGGCAAAAAAGTGACCGTGGAATCTGGACCAGAACAGCACACCAAACCCGGCCTGCAACGCACACCATAACACACTGGCTCATTGATTTCATTTTCCAGCTAAATGTCAAAAACCCACAGTGCAAAAAATTGACATCTTTAAAACCACTGTAAATGTGAAGTGGAATTTTTTGGAGAAGGCACAAAGACTTTATTAGCTCAGACAAATTACATGTCTGGAAACTTTTTTTTTTCCCTGACTTGTAGAAGTTAGTTAAAAATGTACATGAAAGTACAAGGGAAGTGTGTATTTTAGGTACTGTGACAAGTCTGCATAAAGATCACCTTTCAACTCTAATAGAAGTGCAAATAAACTATTCTCTTAATATGATTAAGTATAATAATATATTATAAAAGTATAATAATAAAAGTGTGTGTATATATAGCTGTACAAGATCAGAAAGTGTCTCACTGCGGACGCTGATGACAGTGCTTAATTTCAATTACCCACATAACTAATTGTAATTATAAACTAATATAAATGTATGTAAATAAACATAACTCTTAAAGTGTAGATCTTTGCAGATTAATTGCACATTTATTCCTATTATCTATTAGAGTTTGTCTTTTATATCTGCAGTGTTTTAGTTCGTTTCCCAGATTATTCTTGAGAAAGTAAAAAGCCCAATGCTTTGACCAGTGCCGTTTTTGCTATCTTTTAAATTAGGGGTGGGGAACCCTGCTCATGGAGGGCCACTGTCCTGCAGAGTTTAGCTCCAACCCTATTCAAACACACATGCCTTTAACTTTTTCAAGTAATCAAGACATTAAGTGTCCTCATGTTTGTCTGATTAGGGTTGGAGCTAAACTCTGCAGGACGGTGGCCCTCCATGAGCAGGGTTCCCCACCCCTGCTTTAAACAAAGCCTCAAATAGCCACAAAGTAATATATTTCGTGACTTATTTTATGCATTTTTTTCAGGCGTGTGCATTATTCAGCAGGCCGCATTTCATCTCCCACTAATGCATTCCGGTATTAATAAATTCTGCAAATTACTGTACAGCGCATAGCTTTACTGTTTGCCAATTTAATTTATGCTGCTGGCCTTGAAATATTGTCTTGGACAATGGGGGGCTTTGGGGTCAAATAGGTTGAGAACCACTGGCCTGTAGGACAGGGCGGTACTTGCGCAGCAGCAGGCCGGGCCAAATTTCCCAGCAGACCACTGTGAAACCGCCTGGTGCTTTTGGTAGATACAATAAAAGTGAATGTTGACCAGAACTTTGAAGCTCGAAAATGTGCACAAAGGCAGCATAAATGCAATCCAGACACAATCAGAGGTGGAATCAGTGTCTTCAGAAGCTATACAAGTGTGTTTTTTTTTTTTTTTTTTTTTTAATTTTTTATAAATATTTACTATTATCCCCCTTAGGAAAAGAATGCAAAACAACAAACAAAGGGAAAGTGGAGCTTTATAGTAAAAAATATCTTTAATATTGAACAGTTTCTCATCCACACCTATCATGTGAAGATAATGGACTTAACAACTGGAGTCTTATTGATTACTTTCATGCTACC
This sequence comes from Moxostoma hubbsi, assembly GCA_032164185.1. NCBI lineage: Eukaryota > Metazoa > Chordata > Actinopteri > Cypriniformes > Catostomidae > Moxostoma > Moxostoma hubbsi. The sequence goes on from JAVLUX010000023.1 coordinate 14,626,986, forward strand.
TTTGTGCTTTTTGGAACTTCAAAGATTTGGTCCACATTAACTTGCATTGAAAGGACTTAAGTAGTCGAAATATTGTTCTTAAAATCTTTGTTTTGTGCAGAAGAAAGTCTTCCACGTCTGGGGTGGAATGAGGGTGTGTAAATGAGAGAATAAATTTTTTGGTAAACTTCTAAAGGTCTTTTTTTTTTTTTCGTTTGGAAGTGACTGTTGTCAGTGATGTCCTTCTCATACATTGAGTTTACAACTGTAATTTAAAAAAAAAAAAAAAAAACTTTACCATTTGAGACAGTCTTTCATGTCATAGTCCTTTTTAATAGGAGCGTTCAGGATCTCCCTATTAATAAATTTGCTCCCTTACAGGCCACAAAATTGTGGTAGTGAGATGTGAGGGCATCAACATCTCTGGAAACTTCTACCGCAACAAACGTAAGTTTGTTGAATGAGTTTAAGTATGTCTTTTGTAAATGCATTACTATTGGCTTTGTGAATCAATGTGAAAGTTGAAGTTTTATTTCTTGTGCAGTGAAGTACTTGGCTTTCCTCCGTAAAAGGATGAACACCAACCCTTCCCGTGGACCATATCACTTCAGAGCCCCCAGCCGCATCTTCTGGAGGACAGTAAGAGGTGATTTATCTATTCATATGTCTGTTGCAGACACTTTGCAGTGGCTATGCTTTCAAACAATGATGAACACATTATCCCGAATCTGAACCCATTTGATGATACCAAACTACGGATCTGACTGCTGAGTTTGAACGTCACTGAGAAGTCTTCTGATCGGTTACATGCTGTCATGGAGGTGTAGATCATTGATTATGGTCTCTCTATTAAACAGGTATGCTTCCACACAAGACCAAGAGGGGTCAGGCTGCTCTTGAGAGGCTGAAGGTGTTTGATGGCATCCCCCCTCCTTATGACAAGGTAGAGCATTCTCACAAGCTTTTGCATGATTTTACAGATAAGGGCTGTCAATGATGCTTACCTCTATTTACCTACATTGTATGAATGTCCATGAGAACACAGATTATCTGAGACATCTCGGATATGGAGTTAAAACTAGCAATGGTTTTGCATGGTTTCTTACCACTCTCTCTGTTCCACAGAGGAAGCGCATGGTCGTCCCAGCTGCTCTCAAGATTGTGCGTCTGAAGCCCACACGCAAGGTGAAAAGCTTTTGGAAAAACCACATTAAACAACCGTCTGTTTAATGTTAACTATAGACTAACTCGGGGTGTTATAGCTATATTTGGAATTTACTTTACATATTTGCTTTTTGTCAGTGATGTTTTTCCACAGCAAGTATGAGTTTTAACGACCATGAGTCCACTTTCATGCACTACCAGCTGAGACAAAAAGCAGCACCTCTTAACAAATTGTTTGCATCACCCAGTCTATAAGATTCAGTACAATGAAACTGACCATAGCTCTTAATATTAGTATTTGACACTGTACTGTCTTCTGCCCCATTATAACCTTTTTACTGATCTTCTTGCCCTGTAGTTTGCCCTTCTTGGCCGGTTGGCCCATGAGGTTGGCTGGAAGTACCAGGCCATCACCGCCACCCTAGAAGAGAAGAGGAAGGAAAAAGCTAAGATGCGCTATCAAAAGAAGAAGGTTCAGATCAAACTGTCCAAACAGGCAGAAAAGAACGTTGAAAGCAAGATTGCAAAATATACTGAGGTTCTTAAACAGTATGGTGTTCTTGTTTGAGCTGTGCAGCCAGTCAAATAAATGTTTATAGAAACTCTCGTCTTGACTCTATGGTTTTTCTTTAACATGTTTGGCTCTCTTTTAAATGCATATTTGAAATGGCTTTTTAAGTATATTGCCATCTGATATTGTAAACCGTAATTTTGAATGCTTACTAGAGTATTCAAGTTTTTAAGTACTTGATGCATAATTTCACTTAACCTTCTGATGGTCTTTGTTTACTGTTTACACTTCTGGTCTTTGGGGTCTATATGACCCCAGCAATTGATAGAGTAATTGTACAAAAAATATACATTAAGCATACAAATAATATATATTTTTTTGTTTACTTCTCATCTATTCATTAATGCTGTGTTTTGGGAGATATGAAGTACTTTTGTACCCATTTACCACACAATTCCTCAACTACACCATTAGCTTGCATATGAAATATTACATTTTTAAGAAAAAATCACTTAAATGAATTAAATTAAATTTGTTTCTGGACATTGATCAAGGTGTTAGGTGTAGAAGTATGCAATCTACTGGTTAGAGATAAACCTAAAATTATTACAGTTTAAGAAATACATAGTTTTGACCAGTAGAGGCAAGAGAGAGCCATTCATTTTACTGGATGTGGCCAACTGCTCTATCACAAAGTTTTTGATACATTTTGTGAATTTTTATATATATATATATATATATATATATATATATATATATATAAAAACATTAGAAAAGACATTTAAAATAAATATTCTTTCAAATAGATTTCTTTTTCTTCGTTTTTGATGCATTTTGAAATGCCTTTTTTTATAAAATGCCACATAAGACACACCTAAAGGACAAGACTTGGAGTCAGATTGTAGTTGCATATTACTAATTTTAATGAACAAAGTGTAAAAAAATAATAATTAACTTTAGAATGCAAAAGAATTTAAATAAATATTATGTAAATAAAACCAACAACAATATGCATAAGTCTGTCTGTGTGTGTGTATGTGTGTGCGAGCGTGTGTGTGTCTGTGTGCATGCATTAGGTCTCACCCTTTTATATCTTTGTTCTGCATTTGTGCCAAATTCTATCAAAATGCTCTCTGGGGCAGTCATACATGTGTGTGTTTTTTTGTGTGTGTGAGTGAGCATGTCTTTTCAACATCTCATGTATGCTCTAGTACTAGGCCTTAATTTCTGAGTGAAAATTTTCTGATTTATGCTGGATTTATTGACTCTTTTTGACACATGAAGATTTTTTTTTTTTTTCATTTCAATGTGGGGTCATATTGACCCCGAAGACCAGAAGTGTAAAAAAATGTTTACATACCTATAGAACAACCGAATCAAGCCCAGTTTTTGTGTGTGTGTATAGATAGATAATGTAGGAAAAGTCACAAAATCTTATTCCACTGAGATGAAGGGAACCATTTTTATTTATTAAGGAAAAGTCGATTTGGGTCAAAAAGACCCCAAAGACCATACATTTGGCATTACCTAGTTTCATGTTAAGTGGTTTCAAATTGGTGGTCTATCATGAAGTGTCTTGGGGCAATGAGACCCCAAAATATTTACCAGAATAAAATATAAATGAGGCAGCAGATTATTTATGGCGTTTTTATGTGGTTAGTGTTGATTGCTTGATGTTCAAATATTTGACTGTGCTTCTGTGAAATCTGTTTCACACCATCTACTGTTTCAGTGGAGGAATAACTTCAAAACCTGAGTAGATGCCTCGATCTGTGGGTGGGTTGCATCCAGACTTCTCTGTCTGCTCTTATGAATGTAACACATAAGTGTTTCACCACTGTTGAAATGCACTTTGGATCACATCGTTTATATGTATAAATGTGAAAGGACAAAATATTAAATGAAACAAATGATAATAAAATGCAGAGTAGAGTCACATGGGGTAACATCCTTGTGGTCGCTATAACGTGTGGATGGTTATAGTGGATTATAAACAATTGTGGATGCAAGAACTGTAAGCCTTCAAAACGGCAAGAAATAGCACAGATATTCTAACTTGACATTGCGTTTTTTGAAAGTGGCATGATATGCATGATAATGGTTAAAGTCATTTATCTAGTGTAAAACAACATTTAAATCTAGATAGGCACATGAAAGTGTCCTGTGTAAGTCTCCTTAAAAGTGTAGATGAATATCCCATGACAGGCCCATCTCTCTCGTCTTCCCCTGTGTATCTGAGCTCCAGTGGAAGAGGTAGTTATATGCAGATGTATTTGGCCCTTGTGGCGTCACCAGTTCAACAAATTCCAAACGGCCCATTTCCACAGCCTGGTTTGACTAATTGCTCTTTTTCCATTAAGGAGGAAGTTTAAAGTTCTGAAACTTACAGTATGTTTTATAATATAATGTATGAAAATGTGAAAAGATCAAGGACCATTTTATTCTTCATGTCATGGCACCTTTAAAGGAACAGTTCACCCAATTTTTGTTACAAATGTAACATTACCCTCATGCCATCCCAGATCCGTATGACTTACTTTCTTGTGCTGAACACATAGAGGATTTTTAGAAGAATATCTCAGCTCAGTAGGTACATTCAATGCAACTGGATGGTGACCAGAACTTTGACGCTCCAAAAAGTACACAAAGTCACCATAAAAGTAATCTATACGTCTCCAGTGGTTTAATCCATGTCTCTTGAAGCGATATAATAGGTGTGGTGAGAAATAAATCAGTATTTATGTACATTTTTACTATATATTCACCTCCCTGCCCTGTAGATAGCGATATGCACAAATAATCGGCAAAAACAAACGATGATGAATGTGAAAGTGGAATTTATTGAAAAAAAAATGAAAAAAAAAGGACTAAAAATGTATCTCTTTCTCACCCACACCTATCATATCACTTCTGAAGACATGGATTTAACCACTGGAGATGTATGGATTACCTTTATGTTGCCTTTTATATGTTTTTTTGACCTCCAAAGTCTGGCCACCATTTACTTACATTGGATGGACCTACAGAGCTGAGAAATTCTACTGTAAATTTTTGTTTTTGTGTTCAGCAGAAGACAATCATACACATCTGGGACGACATAAGGGTGAGTAAAAGATGAGACAATTTTTTTATTTGGGTCAACTCTCCTTTTAAGCAATAAAGCATGATAGGCCACACAGCTAAAGGGAAATAAGTTACTACTGCTTCATACATGACTATACTGACAGCATACCACAGCCTCAAGTGCTTTTTTATTTTTTATAAAGTGGTCGCTACATATAAACAATATTAACACCAATTTCCAAAACTCTATTTTATTAAGCAAATTAATAATTTAGTGCCATAATTTTACTTGAAGATGTAGTCTCTGACAAGAAAACTGTTAATAGATTGCCTCTATGGGTCCTACAAATAGAAGCTAGTTGAATAGGTGTTTTGTGTCATAGCTTTTACTATACTGAGTTTTTTTTAGCACATCTAGAACTGAGTGTGAAAAGTGTTTTAAGAGACTTTATTTTCTAAAAGACCAGGGCCAAAAGTGCCTATATGTTGAAGAAACACCCATATATGTATAAAGACACAAATGTGTACTGTAAATGTCATAGATAGATATGAAGGCAGTCTCAGCCTAAACTCACACCATTGGTTGAGAAAATGTTATTTTGAGCCAATAAGGATGCTCAAACGAACAGAGCAATGTTTTGATAGAGCCACAGTGTTTACTCAACCTACAACCTACAAATGGCTTAGAAGAAGGTATTTTAACATTTAAAGAAAATTGTGGGTGGGTTTGGGTGGTTTACGAGGAAATGTTTTAGGTTACAAACTGGTAATTACAAGGGTATTATGCTATAAATATGGTATGCTATAATTTTTTTTTGAAAATGTAAAAATGCAGAAAGTTTTTTGTGAGGGTTAGGATTAGGGGTAGGGGTAGGGGATAGAATCTATAGTTCGTACAGTATAAAAATAATTTAGTCTATGGAGAGTTCTATAAAGGATAGCCGCACCAACATGTGTGTGTGTGCGTGCTTAGAGACTGAGTTGCATTATTGGGATGGCCATCAAAGAACAGCTTGGGTGGAAGGTAGACCTGAGAGAGCCAATTCTGGAGGTATACACACACAAGAATGCACACACTGATGAGCACAGTGTAAAAAAAAGTGTATAACACACACAGATCCATAGGAATGCAGACCAACGTATACGCATAATCACGCATGATGAACGCATGCTAAAACATATTACAAATGCACAAGCGTGCATAACAAATGCACAACAGTAACAAATGTAATTTTTGAGTTGTCTGTTTGTGGAACTAGGTGAATGTGTGTTTAAGTGATGACCATTGTGTTGTAGACATCCCTCTGTTAAAGTAAGTATCTTTACCACAGTTTATGTTTCAAAGTCTGTGAGTTTAGGCTCTAATGCTGTCAGTGTGTGTGTGTGTGTGTGTGTGTATTCCTCAGGCATGCTCTGGCAAGTCGTTGTTTTATGAAACACAATGTGTTGCATTCTACAATAGCCTGGGCCATGACCTCTCTTTGCCCTAAACAGGTGAGGTCTAAAATTACCTTAAAACCGGCAAATGCACACACATATGGTGGATTCATTAAATATCTCCATTTCAACATCTTCAGATCTTTGGGGTGAGGGGTTGTACAATTCTTAGTCCCAGATCGTCTTGGCAAGTAAAAAACTAAAAACAGGTTAAATGGGTAGTTGACATGTCAAGCAGTGAGGGTCGCGTCTTCAAGTGTGTCTTGCTAAACTCCATCTTAGTCTATTTTAATGGTGAAGTGTGTCATTCAACGTAACTGTCGTAACCAAACAGAATAGCATAATAATGACTGTTTTTAAACAGGGTTTTAAACTCAACCTTTTTGTCTCGCCCTTATCTCACGCCATTGGTTGAGCAAATGTTGCTATGTCAGGCCAATCAGGATGCTCAAACAAACAGAGCAATGTTTTGATAGCGCCAAATGTGTGGAGTTGGCGCTGTGTTGCTGGAAGCAGCCCAAGAGTAGTCTGTATGTACTCAAACACAATCAGAACTGAAGACCATGTGTAGTTCTCACCTTAGCACCTCACGCACTGCACTGACATCATACACCTCTCAATATAAATAAAGAGCTACTGAAGTCTTCTGCCATGGGTTTGGACAAACTTTTTCATTATCACTCCAACTACTACTTACAAATTGAAATGAAACATGCCTCCCTTATTAATACTTTTTTTCTTTCCTGAGAGATCTCTATAGCAGATGGAGCAGTTTATGCTGTGCTGTTCCATTTCCCGGGAAGTTCAGTTGCAGCATTGACATGCCCACTGCCCTGCCTCTCTTAAGAGAGATGGAGCGGTAGGGAGTGTGTATACAGTGGTGGCCAAAAATATTGGCACCTTTTGTAAATATGGGCAAAGAAGGCTGTGAAAGAAAAACCGGATAGTTTATAGTTTTGATCTTTCATTTAAAAAAAAAAAATCACAAAAATCAAACCTTTCACTGAAGTAAAACAATTGAAACATGGGAAATATCTCATTATCAAATAAATATTATTCTCCAAAACTAATTGGCCATTATTATTGGCACCCTTTTATTTTTATTTGCAACCTCCTTTGCCAACAGCTCTGAGTCTTCACATATAATGCCTAAAGAGGTTGGAGAACACATGGCAAGTAATCTGAGACCATTCCTCCATACTGAATCTCTATAGATCCTTCAAATTCAGAGGACTCTCCTCTTCAGTTCACCCCACACATTTTCTATGGGGTTCAGGTCAGGGGACTTGGCTATGGTAGAATCTTGATTTTGTGGTCAGTGAACCATTTTTGTGTTGATTTTGATGTTTGTTTTTGGATCATTGTCCTGCTGGAAGATCCAACCAGGGCCCATTGTAAGCTTTCTGGCTGAGGCAATCAGGTTTTGATTTTTTTATCTGTTGGTATTTGATAGAGTCCATAATGCCATGTACCTGAACAAGATGTCCAGAACCTCTGGCAGAAAAACAGCCCTCAACATTCAAGATCCAGCAACATACAGTGAGCATCGGGTACTACTTCATCTCTGTGTAAACCAAACCCCTCTCTGCAAAAATCTTTTTTTTTTTTGGTTTCATCTGACCATAGAACATACTTCAGATATTTTTTACTCATAAGAATTTCTAAGGGTGACAATAATTGTGGCCAATGTGTTTTGGATAAAAATATTTATTTAATAATTAAATATTTCCCCTCTTTCAATTGTTTTACTTCAGTTAAAGGTTTTTTTCACAGCCTTCTTTGTTCATAGTTACTAAAAGTGCCAATATTTTTGGCCACCACTGTAGATTGTGTCTTTCTACAGGGTACTTTGTGTTGGTGGCCATCTAGTTCTGTTACTGCATTTACAGCTTTCGGCTCAACTGAAGTAGATTATTTGCACACTTGAACACAACCCAAGCACACACAACCAACATACAAACTCCTCAGACACACATAGCGATTACACAGACCCCTCAAACACACACAATGAATGCAAAGACATGCCAAAAACCTCAGTTATTTCAAATACACCGATATTAATCAGCTCACAATTACTTGCAAAGAAGTCACACAAGGTTAGTCTGGGAACACAGCCGCATTTATACATGCATACACCAAAATACACAATTAAAAACAAACTCAGACACACTGAAACACAAACTCACCCTGATATCTTTATATGGTCAATCAGTCAGCAAATGACTAAGATACTGATAAAGTAGATTTAAAAAAAATTTTTTTTTTAACTAATGTTTAATTTCAGTTGTAATAAACACTGTAGTAACAAAATACAAGACCCTAAGGGAAAAAGGGATACTGCCCTTACATAAAAGGTACCAAATGAATACCACTGGTACTGCAAGGTACTTCAAAAGGATGCAATGGTATAACCATGGTACTTTTCGTACAATTTTAATTAATGTTGGTTTAGTTCGCACAATGTTAAAAGAATAGTTTCAACAAAAGATCAAAAACGCCAGAAGGAGTAGAAGGTTTAGGGATTTTGAAAAAACCCTAACCCAAGTGTGTGGAATAACAAAATGAAACAAATATATAACAGTGCATGCACTGTTCTTTTGAGGTCAATCCAGAGATTTTCGATTTAGGTCGCGGGACTATGAGGGCCATGGTAAAACCTTCAGCTTGCATCTCTTGAGGTAGTCCATTGTGGATTTTGAGGTGTGTTTAGGATCATTATCCTGTTGTAGAAGCAATCCTCTTTTCATCTTCAGCTTTTTTACAGATGGTGTGAAGTTTGCCTCCAGAATTTGCTGGTATTTAATTTAATCCATTCTTTCCTCTACGAGTGAAATGTTCCACTGTGCCAAGGGCATCAACACAAGCCCAAAGCATGCTCGATCCTCCCCGTGCTTAACAGTTGGACAGGTGTTCTTTTCATGAAATCCTGCACAATTTTTTCTCGAAACATACCTTTGCTCATTGCGGCCATAAAGTTATATTTTAACTTGATCAGTCCGCAGGACTTGTTTCTAAAATGCATCAGGCTTGTTTAGATGTTCATTTGGAAACTTCTGCCACTGAAATTAGTGGTGAGGACACAGGAAAGGTTTTCTTCTCATGAAGGTCATATTTGTGCAGGTGTCGCTGCAAAGTAGAACAGTGCATCACTATTCCAGAGTCTGCTAAATCTTCCTTCAGGTCTTTTGCAGTCAAACGGGTTTTGATTTGCCTTTCTAGCAATTCTACGAGTTCTCTCTGAAAGTTTTCTTGGTCTTTCAGACCTCAAATTGAACTCCACCATTGCTGTTAACTGCCATTTCTTAATTACATTACAAACTACCTGAAAACCCTTTGCTATCTTCTTATAGCTTAGAGGAGCCCATGACTGCTGATTTTGAGACAAGATTTGAGGAGTCAAGAGTATGTATAAGCTTTGAAATGTACATCACCTGGTCTTTTCAAATGATGATTGCAAACAAGCCATAGCCCTAACAAGCTAATTAAGGTCTGAGACCTTGGTAAAAGTTTCCTGATATACCTGATATGTATATACAGGTGCTGGTCATATAATTAGAATATCATCAAAAAGTTGATTTATTTCAGTAATTCCATTCAAAAAGTGAAACTTGTATAATGTATACATTCATTCCACACAAGTCAATTTTTCAAGTCAATTTTATTTGTATAGCACCTTTCACAACACACATCGTTTCAAAGCAGCTTTACAGAAGTTCAGCATTAACAGACGATAAAAATGTAATGTCTATAAAGTCGATAAATCATCATCATTGTGCAGGGCTCCAAACTGCGACTAAAAATGGTCGCATTTGCGACCAAATAAATTTATTTGCAAGTGTAATTTCTGTCAAGGTCGCCATTGGCGACAGTAAAAATTTACTCCCTTTGATTTTAAAATTTGCATTACATTTCCCGAAATACATTACAAAAGTTTATATCAAAGAAATAGCGGGGAAAACGGAGTTTTCAAAAAAGAGACTGTTAGAAAACACGGTGACAGTAACAAGCATAAAAAATTGCGAAGAATGCTCCACAGACTACACTGTTAGCATGCGTGCAGTTTTTCTTGCATGCGAGCTGCGGGACGAAAAGGAATGGAAGGAGTTAAAAATGAAAATATTTGGCGCCTGTTTTTCCCCCTATAGGAGCCAATGGCTCCTTAATTGATTTTTTGTTTGGAGCCTTGTTGTGGAATTAGATAAGATATGATTCTTTATCGTGTTTAAAAATAATTAAATAATAATTGTATTAATAACCCCAGTGAGCAAGCCGAAAGCGACTGTGGCAAGGAAAACAAAACTCCAAAAGATGATGGTTAATGGAGAAAAATAACCTTGGGAGAAACCAGACTCACTGTGGGGGGCCAGTTCCCCTCTGGCTAACATCATGAATAATGTAAATAAGAATTATTTATAGTTAAAAAACATGATTTAAAAAATTATTAAACTTATTAAGTGTTAAGGGTCAGTATTTAGACAGTGATTGTGTTTGAACTGCAAGATTAGTGACCAGTGTCTTTGAAGTCCATCCTTGATTAAATTCCAGAAGTTCACTTAGATGCAATTGTCCTTGTTTGGCTGATGAAGGCTTTTGTTGGCAATAGTTAGTCTATGTATCCCATTTCAAGATCGTAGTCCATGGTGATGGGGCATCTGAAGTCTCCGTGAGAGGCTGGATACAAACTGGAGCTGACGAACGCTATTTACCTCGGGACTGGCGTCCCGAGATAACAGCAGAAAAGCAGATGGGAAATAATTAGCATAGCTGATGTTCATAATATTAATGCATTATAACTGATTCAGCAGTAGTATAAAAAGTAAGCATTATGTGAATGCTTGGTTAAAGAGATGCGTCTTTAATCTAGTTTTAAACTGGGACAGCGAGTCTGAGCCTCGAACAATATCAGGAAGGCTATTCCAGAGTTTAGGAGCTAAATGTGAGAACGCCCTCCCTACATTAGTGGACTTAGATATCCTAGGTATGACCAGAAGCCTCGAATTTAGTGATCTTAAAGAGCGCGATGGATTGTATGGCGATAGAAGATCCGTTAAATACACAGGAGCTAAACCATTTAGGGCTTTATAGGTCAGTAGTAATACTTTGTAATTGATACGGAACTTAATAGGTAGCCAGTGTAGAGATGATAAAATCGGTGTTATATGATCATATTTTCTTGACCTAGTAAGAACTTTAGCGGCTGCATTTTGGACTAACTGTAGCTTGTTTATTGAGGATGCAGGGCAACCAGCTAATAAAGCATTACAGTAATCTAGTCTTGAGGTCATGAATGCATGAACTAAATTTTCTGCATCAGAAACAGATAGCATGTTACGTAGCTTAGCAATGTTTCTAAGGTGGAAAAGACTGATATATTTCAAGTGTTCATTCCTTTTAATTTTGATGATTATGTCTGACAACTAATGAAAACCTCCAAATCAGTATCTCAGAAAATTAGAATATTACTTAAGACCAATACAAAAGAAGGATTTTTAGAAATGTTGGCCAACTGAAAAGTATGAGCATGTACAGCACTCAATACTTAGTTGCAGCTCCTTTTGCCTGAATTACTGCAGCAATGCCGCGTGGCATGGAGTTGATCAGTCTGTGGCACTGCTCAGGTGTTATGAGAGCCCAGGTTGCTCTGATAGTGGCCTTCAGCTCTTCTGCATTGTTGGGTCTGGCATATCGCATCTTCCTCTTCACAATACCCCATAGATTTTCTATAGGGTTAAGGTCAGGCAAGTTTGCTGGCCAATTAAGAACAGGGATACCATGGTCCTTAAACCAGGTACTGGTAGCTTTGGCACTGTGTGCAGGTGCCAAGTCCTTTTGGAAAATGAAATCTGCATCTCCATAAAATTGGTCAGCAGCAGGAAGCATGAAGTGCTCTAAAACTTCCTGGTAGACGGCTACGTTGACCGTGGACCTCAGAAACACAGTGGACCAACACCAGCAGATGACATGGCACCCCAAACCATCACTGACTGTGGAAACTTTACACTGGACTTCAAGCAACGTGGATTCTGTGCCTCTCCTCTCTTCCTCCAGACTCTGGGACCTTGATTTCCAAAGGAAATGCAAAATTTACTTTCATCAGAGAACATAACTTTGGACCACTCAGCAGCAGTCCAGGCGAGACGCTTCTGACGCTGTGTCTTGTTCAAGAGTGGCTTGACACAAGGAATGCGACAGCTGAAACCCATGTCTTGCATACGTCTGTGCGTGGTGGTTCTTGAAGCACTGACTCCAGCTGCAGTCCACTTTTTGTGTTCAGATTTTTGAATGGGTTTTGTTTCACAATCCTCTCCAGGGTGCGGTTATCCCTATTGCTTGTACACTTTTTTCTACCACATCTTTTTCTTCCCTGCGCCTCTATTAATGTGCTTGGACACAGAGCTCTGTGAACAGCCAGCCTCTTTAGCAATGACCTTTTGTGTCTTGCCCTCCTTGTGCAAGATGTCAATGGTCGTCTTTTGGACAGCTGTCAAGTCAGCAGTCTTCCCCATGATTGTGTAGCCTACAGAACTAGACTGAGAGACCATTTAAAGGCCTTTGCAGGTGTTTTGAGTTAATTAGCTGATTAGAGTGTGGCACCAGGTGTCTTCAATATTGAACCTTTTCACAATATTCTAATTTTCTGAGATACTGATTTTGGGGTTTTCATTAGTTGTCAGTTATAATCATCAAAATTAAAATAATGAACACATGAAATATATCAGTCTGTGTGGAATGAATGTATACATTATACAAGTTTCACTTTTTGAATGGAATTACTGAAATAAATCAACTTTTTGATGATATTCTAATTATATGACCAGCACCTGTGTGTGTGTGTGTGTCTATATATATATATATATATATATATATATATATATATATATATATATATATATATATATATATATATATATATATATATATTAGTTTGTCTATGATTATTATTAATTTGTATAATTCATTTGAACTATTTTTATAGTCTTTATAACTGTATTATTGATTCGTTTTCAATCACTCATGTGTTCTCCACAGTCAGACTGCTTTTGTGCTTAACAAATAATCTATTTTATTACATTATTATATGTCAAGGGCATTTCATTGCATTTATTTTGGTTGATGTGTCGTGTCCGTAGATGTAAATAATAAGCTCAATGTTATGATAGTGTTGACACCCAGGACCCATAAGTTCATCCTGTGCCACCGAACAAGCGCAAGTACGTTGTTTTAATACCATCACATTGCGCATGCGTACAGGAGGACATGTTGTTGTAGTTCGGTAGGATTGGACCTTCATTTCCCTGCGTTACTGAATGTCCCTGCAGTCATCGTCGACCTCCCGTTTCTGACATCGGGACCTTATATATAAACCGGAAGCAACAATCGGTAAATCGCAGGATGAATATAAGTCTGGAGCTGTCGCGGAGAAACCCACAGGAAGACTTTGAGTTGATCCAGCGGATCGGGAGCGGAACCTATGGGGATGTGTACAAGGTAGAGATCTACAGCAACAACACACTGGCTGTGTATCACAACCTAGTGAGCTGCCTTTCTAGACTGCATTTTTATAGGCATTATAGACTCGTGCCAAACGTTAGGAACGCACATATGATACCCAAAAATGCTCACTAGGTTTGAGACGCAGCCAGTGAAATTAGAAATGCAACCAGTGTATGCAGAAAACAACAGATCTGTATGTCTGTCTCTGTGTTTAAAACAGTGTTGTGTCTATGATATGGTGTAATGTACTAAAAGCCTCTTGAGACATTTATTTCCCAAGTAAACAGGGCCTTGCAGCTCTGGAAAGCCATCGCAGGGCTGTCAAACCTCAAACCCGTCGCTTAGCTCTTGCATCTCCATAAATAGAGAAAGTGTGATGCTCACAAAACTTGTCAAGAAAATATCCTGGTTCTAACAAATAAGAAATAATATTTCAATTAGAGAATGAAGCCTATTTCTATGTTGCAGCACAAAAAAAGAAGGTCGTTATGATATTTTTATTACAGCAATTCTCATTACAGCAATGTGAAAAAGTGGTCATTGTGGTATTATCATTACTGTTGTTCTCATTACAGCACTGTGAAAAAATTTGGTTATTGATATTTTCATTACCGTAGTTCTCATTGCCACAGCATGAAAAAAGTGGTTGTTAATGCAATTGTCATTACCGCAATGTGGAAACAGTTGGTCATTATGTTATTTACATAACCACAATTCTATTTACCGCAACCAGATTAAATGTAGTCATTATGATATTTTCATTACCGCAGTTCTCATTACTGCAACATGGAAACATAAAGTCATTATGATATTATCATTACCGCAGTTCATATTACCGGAATGTGAAAAATGTGGTCATCATGATATTCTCATTACCACAACTTCCACAAGGGGGCAGACAAGGTCATGTTGTCAATGTGTTAGCATGCGCAATCATGCCCTGCATTATTAAGAAACACTATGTGTGTCCAACTTCCTCTAGTAACAGGATGTGGCTCAACTTTAAATTGCTAGTGTGTCTGTGTGTCTGTTTGCCCACAACTATGTCCATCCTGTTTGTTCATAATTGTTCCCTCTTCCTGGGGTTTAATAGTGTGCGTGGGTGAGAATGTTTAAGATAGGGAGTGAGTGTTTATGTGTATGTGTGTGTGCATGCGTGTATGTTGGGTGCCTGCTAGGGCTGCACAATTATGACAAAAATCATAATTGTAGATTATTGCCCTTGATATTGTAATCGCGATTATTAATGATGATTAATAGATTAAATTACTTTGATGTCACCAAGCAGGCAACCATGCTTGCAGGTTCTTCAGAACATCAGGTGGTTATGGGCTGCAGTTTAGTTTAAGCATTAAATTCTGTAATAATGTTTGTCAATTTTACTAAAGGTTATTATAAAGGTATATGTATGGTTTACAGTGATGACGTTTATGTAGGTTCTTTCTGAACTATTGACAACCAGTTTTAACTTCAGTCAATATGCCTGTGCATCATGTAACAGGTTGATGTATACACATCCTCACACATTTAACTCACTTCCAAAGCCTGAAAAATGTGTCGTAAAAATCAAAAACTACCGTCAGACATGCAATATGTGTCTTTACTGCTTAAATTATTGGTCCAGATACAGTAAATTATATTATTTGACACATTCAATAGACAAACAGAACAGCTGATTTAGATTGACATTCACATATTGTGATCTTTCTTGCATAAGCTCATCGTTAAATCATATTTGGCCTCAAATCTGTCACAGTTGTTTCACTTTGGAAAGTAAGATCAGCCTGCTTGTGATTTTGTGTGATTCGTTAAAATTTAAATCTACCAACAGCAGTTGGTGGTCAAATAGGAATTTATTTGAGCAGATGCGATAACAGTGACGATGATCTGTGAAATTTAAATTGTGATTAGTTTTTCGATTAAGTGTGCAGTCCTAGTGCCTGCCATATACTTCATGCATTTGCAATCAAACAGAGCCTTTTCTGAGATTTCATGACAAGATCTGGTGTGTTGCTGCTGGAGAATATGGAGAATATTTGTTTTCCATGTTTGAGATCAAGCATGAGACAAACTAAACCAGCAAATACACTTTGAAAATGTTTTTCCATGAGCTACACAGAGACTGGCAGTATTCTTGCTGACCTGAAATCCTTAGGCCTTAACCACATCTCTAACCAGATGTGTGAAAATATGAGGCGTTTACAAAAGAAGTGTCAGCAACTTTTACCCCTAGTTTCAGTATGAATTCACATATTTGGGATAGTAATACTGTAAATGGTTGAGTATTACAATATCATTTAATTTGCTTACATACTGTACATTCTCAAAGTCAATTACATTTATTAATTAGTACATTGAAAGCAGAGCTCAGACGTTATTTATTAGAGGGGAGAGAAATGCCTTACTGCTGTTGGAAAGGCCCTGTGTGAGTGTGTTAGTAGTGAAAGCACAGCGAGCATCAATACAAATATTTCCTAGCTGCCTCTGTTCAGTATCACTTTGCATGCTGAATGGTATCCTTAAAAACTAAGATAAAGTGGTGGAATCTCTCTCTCTCTCTCTCTCTCTCTCTCTCTCTCTCTCTCTCTCTCGCTCTCTCTCTCTCTCTCTCTCTCTCTCTCTCTCTGTCTCTCTCTCTCACTCTCTCTCTCTCTCTCTCTCTCTCTTTCATTGTCCCCCTTTATATCTCTCTTTGTCTCTCTCTGATGACATCATCCTCACTTCTCTGTGGCAGACAGATGTCTCTTAGTTCAGTCTTATAGTCAAATCCTTTGTGATTGAGAGAGAGAGAGAGAGAGAGAGAGAGAGAGAGAGAGCATGCAAAATACTGAGTGTGTTTTCCCTAAAATCCTTTCAGAAATATCCTTGAATAGACATATACAACATACTGTAGCTAATTACATATGCATACTGTAAATACAAATATAACAATGTATAATTAAACATCAAATGCATCTTATAAAAACTGTGAACATGAGTTAATCCATTAGAGCAGTCTTAAACCAGTGTGTGTTCACATCTGGCAGATGATTGTTTTTTACGTTGTTTGCTCATCTGCAATATGTCTATAAGACGTTTCCTCTCAGATGTCAATAAGACATTCAGCTGATGTATTTGAGACGTTTATGATTTAGAATGTTTGTAAATCTGATCTTTTTAAGATGTTTAGCTGATGCCATTAGATTGTGATGCTTTCCAGATGAAAAGATCTAAAACAGACATCTTGGAGATGTATTTGTGCTATCTGGAGGGTGAGCATTCAGTATTAGGGTTTGAATGTGTGGCTTGAAAGGCTTAGAAACTTTCATGCTCTAATGGCTTCACGCTTTCCATTTTCAGGCTCGTAATGTCAACACTGGAGAACTGGCTGCTATCAAAGTCATCAAACTAGAACCAGGTGAGATGCTCTTAAAGTGATGTTGCACACATAGTGCTGTTTAACCACTGGTCGATAGTGCTCTATCACTGTCTATCTATACTTCAGGTTAAATATTTCTACTTGACGTGTTCATGCATATTATAATTAACGGTGTGATCACTCACTTTTTTGCAAAGTAGTTTCCATTCATGTTATTTCCAACAAGCTTTAAGCAGTTAAGTTTATATCAGTCTGTGTGCTTGAAATAGGGTTGTGAACCGAGAAAACAGTTTTGAATATTTTAAGTGAGAAAGTGGGTGCCACAAAATAATATAAAGTCAACAATCTTTCCATTGCATCGTCCTTGCTGGTTGCACACAACAGCAAATATACAACTCAGCCAATGTAGTTCAATTTGCGAACAAATGACTCTTATGAGGCAGTTCTTTTAAATCAGTCGATAGCTTCTAAATCAGTCTTGAACTCATGATTTTTCATTTGAATCAGTCAGAGCGGTTATTGTCTTACTGAATTGACTCACTATTTTCAGTCAATGTCCGATTGTATTGAATTGTGTTATGTATACTTATAACTTGAAATACTTAAATCAGTCTAATTAGTGACTGGTTGTTCATATGCCAACGCACACATTTATAATACAGTTATTTGTCAATAAATTTCAATGTACAACAAAGTAGGTTTTTTGTTTAATATGTAGGGTCAGTTATTACATATGGGACTAATAGAATCCTAATGTATTCTTGTGTAATTCCTAATGAATTGTTAAGGAGCCAGAATCGTTAAGTTTCGTTACGATTCACATCCCTAGTTTGCATTGCAACGAGCCTTGGTTTGTCGCTTTTTATATTTTATATACTTCTTTCTTTGTATATATTGTTCTGTGGATTGTTCAATAGATTGGCTGACTGGTAGTAATTGATTTCCCAATCAATTTATTGATTTGCAGGAGAAGACTTTGATGTGGTGCAGCAGGAGATTATTATGATGAAAGATTGTAAACACTCAAACATCGTTGCATACTTTGGCAGTTACCTCAGGTACGCAAGTACACTTGAACATCAAACACCAACATGTCTTTGGCATCAGTTAGTTAATAGCTCTTATGCACATTTTACCTCCCAGGTATTTGGTTGCACATAAAAGTTCTAATGCCATTCCTTAAGTATACCTTGATTAGTTAGCATACTTGAATGGTCTTATGCAACCTGTAGAAGTATTGTCAACTCCATTAAACATGCATCATTAAAACATTATTGAATAATTTTATTAAACATTATTAAATAACTAAATGTGATAAGTCTTACTATAAATGTATTGAAATTTAGACCACTGTTTGGTTTTTAATCTGCCTGTTTCAGGAGAGATAAATTATGGATCAGTATGGAATATTGTGGTGGAGGCTCACTACAGGATATATATCATGGTAAACATTGTCACTGAAACCCAAACAGCAGTTTGGAATATATTTACCCTCTTGAGTTGTTTTTTTAAGCAATATCTCTCATACAAATGTTTGTTTATATCCTCATTTAACAGTTACAGGCCCCTTGTCAGAATCCCAGATTGCATATGTGTGTCGGGAAACCCTACAGGTATATGCGCACACATTTACTGATGAGTAAAAGAGGAAGGTTTTGAAAGATGAAAGTGGTAATATGTTTTTTTTTGTGACCGTTAAAGGGTGTTTACTACCTCCATAACAAAGGCAAGATCCACAGAGATATAAAGGTACAAACTGGATGTCCACACATAATCAAATCTCACCTTTAAATAATAGTTCACTCAAAAATGAATATTTTGTCATTATTTACTCACCCAAGGAACACAGAAATGTTCACATAGATCTTTTCCATACAATGACACAAACAGTCTGTTCAACACATAGAACTGTTGTATAGCTTCAGGACTACTTGTTGGACTACTTTTATGGTGCATGTAAAGTGCCATTTCTTGGAAAAAGATTTATATCGAGATTCTTTTAAAAATGTATTTATTTGTTTTCCACTGGGAAAAAAAAAGCACATGTGGGTTTGAAATGACATGAGGCTGAGTAAATAATGACAGAATGTACATTTTTGGTTGAACTATTGCAAGAGACATTTCTCACATTTCTAAGATTATTACGCATGTCCCACTTGACTAATGTCATCACACAAAAATGAATGTTTCTGGAGACGGAGACGGTCTTTTAGACTCATGTTTGTTACTGTAATTGTTACTTGTTCTTCTTGACAAACAGTTCAGTTGGTCAACAGCGAGACCTGCATGAGGTGTTTTAGTCATAAGCTTCAGTCTTTGCAAAGAATGACTTGAATTCATATAATAAAGGTGTGAGATGATCTCACCGTCACTCTGCTCTGCTTTGTAGGGAGCAAATATACTTCTAACGGACAATGGCTATGTTAAGCTAGGTAAGAAAACATTTCCTGTGAATGACGCAAACAACTTTTCATTTACTCAGATCCAATGTATTTTTCTCTCACACCTTGTCTGTCTCTCTACAGCGGATTTTGGGGTGTCAGCTCAGATATCAGCAACTTTAGCTAAAAGGAAGTCCTTTATCGGAACTCCATATTGGTATGGCGGTCCTCTGCTGTCTGTAATGCTGCAGTATTTATTTAAGTGTTTCATTCTAGCTGAATTTCTCTTTCTGTCTCTCTCTGCAGGATGGCACCTGAGGTGGCAGCAGTAGAAAGGAAAGGGGGCTACAATCAGCTGTGTGATATTTGGGCTGTGGGCATCACAGCTATTGAGCTGGCAGAGTTGGAGCCGCCAATGTTCAACCTGCACCCAATGAGGTGTGTGTACACTTACTTGTTGGTTAGATGTCACTGTGTTCCATTATCAGATGTTACGTTACAGTGGTGATACATTTACTAAATTAATTAATCCCGATTTAGAAGATATCATATATTTCAGCAGATGCCAATAAGACTATTAATTTACAAGAGAATTAGGCTTGTTTAGCCAGACTTTTGACTATAGATATAAGGTCTGGTCAACTTTGCAGCTTATTCTGGACAAGAAACGCCCACTTAGACAGGAAGAAATGGTTTGACATGCAAAGCGGCCAAATAATTACACAGCAGTGTCGGTCAACACTGGCCTGCAGAAAAAAAAACAGAGAAATGGGTGTTAATGTGTTTAGACTTTGTAATCAGAATTTCTTTGTGTCCAAAAGTAATAAGTACACAGACATAACTCAGAAAACATTGTAGAATAAACAGTTCGAGGATATCTAGTTTACTTGCTACGTACATTATCTAGAATTATTACACAGTTCTCTGGAATACTCAATTCTGATTGATGATGATTGAATCACACATCCAGATATTGCGAACCATCTTTACTACTGCTTGGATCACTGTGAGATCTCAACAAGTAAGCTAGTTAAATAATTACAATTCAAATCAATGTTTCATGTGATTTATTTGGCAAGTAGCCTTTTAACGAGCTGGATAATGAGCAGTCATTAATTACAGAATAAACACCAATGTGATCTGATGCAAACCGGAGATGCAGTTTTCAGTGATTATTATTATGTAATTTTAACAGATCAATATTTTATGACCATGTAGTTATTTATTTGGTAAGTAGTTTCACGTCTGGGTTCTGATCACCTGTCTGCGTTTATTTTTCTATAACAAACATCTGACTGTACAGAATCTCTTACTAAAACTAGATAGGTAAAGTTTGGCAAGATACACTTTGATGTTGTCTAAATGTTTAAACTAATTAAAAAAAGTAAGTTTGAAGGTTTCAGATAGATCACCAAGGCAAAAAAGAGAGAATGAGATAGAGAGAGACAGTCAAAGCAGATTAAATGCCTTGTTTACATTTGAATTTTTTATATATATTTTTCTCGACAGTTGGAGTTTGAATAGTCTTGGCCCTTTTGAACATTCTGGTAATGATTTTTAAACTTGATTTTCAATCAAGTATTTCATTTAAACTGCTCAAGGAGGACTTTAAGACATTACAGCACTGATATATATGTATATGATCTGGATTGCTCATAACATCATATCAGTGAAGCCACTGCGCTGCCATATTGCTATGCCCAAACATTCCAATGTCTCCATTGACTTAATCTAATTTCAGCAAGTAAACATTAATCATTCAATGACTGATTTTATATCTGAAATCTGCAAGTACATCCCTACAATGCAAATGTCCTACGAATGTAATTATTTCTTTATTTAAAGTTGGGATTTTTTCCTGTTTCTTGAAAGCCTGAGCGAGTGTAACTATATCAAACAGTATCCACTACTAACAAACTTTTTCGGTGAACAGATCAGCTGAATGTATACAAGTTCACTGAAACAGGTAAGATCCAAACGGACATTTTCAGACTTATTTACTGTGAACATCCTGGCCATTTTAGGCAAATTAAAAATCCTGGTTTGACTTTTTTAAGGACTCTCCAAGGCAAGCGGACACGTTGTCACCCCCCAAATTTTTTTTTTTAACTTGCTTTACAACTTGTGGACAGTTTTGCCACTTCCTTTGGTGATTGTTGTGCTGCACTGATAGGATGAATAACAGGGCAGATGAATGCTCTGACATCCCAATCCGTGTATATCTTCTCCCTCGTAATGAATATTATTCATAATGAGCTAACTAAACATTAAACACGATTGTCACTAGAGTGCGAAATGCAACTGTCCTGGGGTGTTTTCACTTTCAGTCATTGCTGCTCTGTGACAGTTTGGGCATACCAAGATGGCTGCTCGAACACTTCCGATGTCTGTTTAACATTGCGTCAGCGATCCATATCAGTGCATTATAGACATTACAGCATCATTTTCTGTAAAGCTGCTTTGAATCAATGTGTGTTGTTAAAAATGCTGTATATAAGTGACTTGTCTTGACTTAATGTATGGATTTTGGAGATATTTGATCATTGGCTATGCGAAAACAGTAATTCTTGTCAGTTCGAAAAATCACAGCAACTGGAGTCAGAACAGTCTGAAGGTCTGTGCCAAGATTGGTGGGTGTAGCTTGAAAACTCTAGGAGTAGTTACATTCAGAAATGTTGGTTTTGGTTGAAGGATTTTGAAAAAACTTTAAACCATGTCTGTAGAATTACAGCATGTTGGCTTTCTCAAACCAACATAATAATCAAAAGTATCTTTCAAAGATTTGTCGCCACTAACCTGGTAAACTTTGTCAAATCACTTATTGATTCTTACCCAAAAACATTTATTTTTGCAACTAGGTACCTTGTAAACACAACTCCTGGAAATTGTGTGAAGCCAGCCAATTGCATTAAAGCTTGCCAGACCGAGAAAGTGCTTGCAATTTTTGTGTTCAGTATGTCTCTGATGATAAATTAATCTGAGCAGACTATTGGTTGGGGGAACCCTATATTTAGTCAGTTCCACTGTTGTCTCTCTTCTTTTTCACACTTTTATTTTTCTTTTCTTTTCTCAGGGCGCTCTTCCTAATGACCAAGAGCAATTTCCAACCACCCAAACTGATAGACAAAGTCAAGTGGTAAGTCTGTTTGTGTAATATGATGTTATTAATTGTGTAAGAAGTGCAGGACAGTTTGCAATTGAATGATAAACACATTAATTTTTAAGGTTGATCAACTCCTGTGATGTGTCTTTGTCTCTTGAAGGACAAATAATTTCCATCACTTTGTGAAAATGGCTTTGACCAAAAATCCCAAGAAGAGACCAACTGCTGATAGGTTACTGCAGGTAAGCTCCGTCCTTTCTCTATAGAATGTTTTTGATTGGCTACTGTGATCATCCACCACTTAAAAATGTTTTGTTTCATCACAAATATGTTTTTTTTGTAGCACCCATTCTTTACCCAGCCACTTAGCCGGACTCTTGCCATTGAGCTGCTAGACAAAGCCAACAACCCTGACCACATCACACACAGCGATGTAGAAGAGGACGACATTGACCCAGAAGTGATGTCATACCCCTGATTCTTTTTATTATAATCAATTAACAATTGGGAATCTATGTTAGTGCTAAAGCACTGATCTCTGATTGATTGTTTCTTTAGATGTATATCCTAAGTGAGGGCAAACAGTTCTGCCAACTGGCAGGTACAAGTGTGTGTGTGGTTACTCACACAGCAGTGTGCATATGTGACTGTATGTGTATGCATGCGAGGTCTGTAACTGCAGTGGCTTGTAGTGCTTTGTTGAGGAAAGATTGGGGGGGGGGGGGGGGTTAGGTTGTTGTAAATAACACCAAATGGACAGATGTTCTGAAAAAGTGTGTGTATAACTTACCTTAATAGCTTTACATTAAAACTTTTCATTTTGCTTGTATGTTTTTAGTCTCCTGTGTCAGTTCCACATCGAATCTGTTCAACTAGCAGGAGCTCGAGAGACGGAAAGACTCTGTCTGAGATTAACTGTAAGTCATGTGCTGGCCAGACGCTTTACTCACTGAACTAAAATAAATACAAGAATTCTCATATGTCTGTGCGTTTACACCACTTTTAGTTGATAAGGTGAAGTTCGACCCACCTCTGAGAAAAGAGACAGAACCGCATCACGAGATGGTTGGTGACACAATGCTAATGTGTTTTTTTTATTGTAATTTGGTGTGTTTGTGTGGCTCGACTAATCAGACTGTATTTTTGTTTTGTACAGGATCTACAGTTAGAGCCCCAAAGCATTCTTGGAAACAACAAGTGAGTTAATTTTTAGTGAATATAGAAATGCCATAAAATCTATCTCTTTCCAGTGCAGTATGCAAATAAATTGTTAATGAATTATAACATTTGAAATGTTAATCACAATTATTTGGATCACAATGAATCACCTGCCAAAATGTCATAACCGTGATTTGCGACAGCCCTAATTTGTTGAGTTTATACTGATGTGTTTTTGTGTTTTATACTGCACATGTGTAACAGGGTCTTTCTCTCATGAATTACTCTTTAGGGGTCTATTAAAATCTGTTGCTGAGGAACTTAATCAGAGGTACAATAAAGCCCGTCCCATCCTTTTGATTAGTCAGCCAAACTGCTTTGCAAACTAATCACCTTTGTAGGCTCAAGTCTTTTGCTTGGCACTAAGCTGCACTTACTGCTTATCTGTACTGCGGGAGTGCTTGTGTATGTGTGCGAGTGTGTGTTCTCTGCAATCTTCTCTGGCTTAGCCTCACACTTTTCATCTCTCTCAGGGGTCATGTGACACATTTAGAGAATGAGGAGGAAGATGAAGGTGATGATGATTTGCAGTAAGTGAGAGGAAGATGTGTTGTGAGATGTGCATTATTCAGAAACACCCGTGATCATCAGTGATTCCATTTGTGTTAATGTGAACCAGATGTAAGATTGTTGGATTTGTTTAGTTTGTTTTTCATTCTGGTTGGTTTTTAGTTGCTTGCTGGCTTAGAAATGCGTAGTTCTTGTGAAAATGTGCATTTGGGTTTGTGAGTTGATTCATATGTTTGTTAATGGGAAACCAAAAGACTTTAGTATTTAATTGGCTATTTCACCTTCTTGGACAAGTGAATAAAATGTTATGTTTTCTAAGATATTCCATGGATTATTAGAGGTGCTTGCAAAGTCATACTTGGGGTTTGGAATTTGAACAAACCAATAACTCCCAAGTCGTTAAATCTGGTGTGTTATTCACCCTGCGCCGTTTGTGCTACAGACATGAATGATGTCTGAAATTAGAGGTCAACGGATAGTTTATTTTACAGATACCAATAACTTTTTTTCTAAAAAAAAAATAAATAAATAAAAAGATTTGGTGCATAGCGTGGGACATTTAACAATAAACAAGCCCAAAATACACAGAGAACGCTTATTTTGAAATAACGGAGACTTGGCTCCGTTACAATACTCTATATGCAAGTACCACCCAGAATACCCTAGCATTATGGTGTTCAGTTTTGCACTGAATGCACCATTTACATTTTCTTCAGAAACTCCACTTTGCATTATACACAAACGTACTTATTTTCACCCAGTTTGAAAACAACCTCCAAATTGAGGACAATTCCAAAATGTGTTCTTCCTACATAGAGCTTCCTGGAAGAGACAACTCAAAAAAAGGGTAGATTGAACTTGTGTGTTTGTCTACATGACCATTCTTCTTGACATTGCTTATAAGGTTTCTTTCTCTCTGATCTTATCCCTGTGTGTGTTTTCACTATCCGAGTAAACTCCATGCATCCCTTTTCCTTTTTTGCAACATCTTGATTGGTAATATGCCTATAGATATACAATATGAAGTGTGTGTGTTCTTACAGCTGTAACTCCACTTCAACCATGAGGCCGAAAGTACCACCTCCACTTCCACCCAAGGTAAATTTATTTACCAGTATTTTGAACCAATGAGATTTTACAGTGGGCGGAGTTAATCAATATGACATTGCAGAATTAGAAACCAAGCAACCTGGTGGCCTGGGTAGCTCAGCGAATATTGATGCTGACTACCACCCCTGGATTCACAAGTTTGAATCCAAGACGTGTTGAGTGACTCCAGCCAGGACTCCTAAGCAACCAGATTGGCCCAGTTGCTAGGTAGGGTAGAGTCACATGGGGTAACCTCCTCGTGGTCACTATAATGTGTGGTTCTCGCTCTCGGTGGGGCACATGGTGAGTTGTGCGTGGATTCCATGGAGAATAGCATGGGCCTCCACATGCGCTACGTCTGCACGGTAATGTGCTCAACGAGCCATGTGATTAAATGTGCAGATTGACGGTCTCAGACACGGAGGCAACTGAGATTCGTCCTCCACCACCCGGATTGAGTGAGTCACTACGCCACCACAAGGACTTAGAGAGCATTGGGAATTGAGCATTCCAAATTGGGGAGAAAAGGGGAGAAAAAAAAGGAACCAAACCAACCAAATGTTCTGTTATACATAGTGGTCAAAATTTCAGATTTACATGAAAGCGTTAGCTTTTTATCAGTGATTTAACCTTGCTGACACTGTTGCATTTTAGAAACTCTATTTCATTTTTAAATTTCTCTTTCTAACACTTAATCTCTTTCACTTTCTAGCCAAAGTGTCTGTCCCCTATTCAGAACAGTACGGTCTCAGAGGACAATACTGGAGACGGAACCATTAAACGTTGTCCAACTTCTGCAGGCTCCACTCCTCCTGCTCGCCCTGCTTCCTGTGTGCCCCCCAGACCGCCACCTCCTCGCCTACCTCCATCCAGACGGAATAGTCTAGGTAACAAACCAACTGAGCATGTTCAGACAGAGCCAGCAGGGGATGATGGGATTTATAGGTTCTGGGAATGGCTTCATGCTGAACAACAGGATGAACAGAGTAAGCTAAGCACTACCCAATTGAGAGAATCTCTCCTATGATTGGTAGACAGTGTGGCAGTCTGTATCTAGTGCTGCTTGTGTATTGTCATTGAGGCCCTGTTTCCACCTGATATTAAGATTTGTTTTCTGTGATCCGATCACATGTGGTCAGCTGAGATGCATTCCTGTTTCCACCTGGCATTACCATGCATCTCAGATGCATCTCCTGTGACCACTTGTGTTTGGATTTCGAGGTGATGGATTTCATAACTACATATATCAATCACTATTCCAGTGTAGTACTGCATGATAATAAACTGCAAAAAAAGACAAACAGGGCCTGAAATTCAGCACGGGATTGCAGGTATAGAGCACAATTTGAATAGTGAAGTTCCACATCATAGTGTGGGAAATTCCAACACACTTTTATTCACTTTTCATTGCAGCCTTGAATTATTAAACCAATAGATACTGATGAACAAATCAAATCAATAAACTTGTATTTGTGTCAAACTGCAACTCCAGAAGATGTGAGAGTAAATCCGCTCTAGCTCTCCCTCACGCTCACATGCAGCTGCCAGCAGTGTGTTGAGAGCTTGTTGAGTTTAGTGTGAGCACATGCAGTGAGGGAGTTCTTTGTCGGATAGTTACTGAACTTAAGATGTTACAGATGTATAAACCTTTCTAAACCTGTTAATTCGACATGCAAATGGCATTATACGGCGTCTCTGTTAGCAGCAACGTGATAAAACTATCGCTCCTGTTAATAATCAACAAAGCTGTTAACATTGCAAGCATTTGACTTTGGAGCGATCTGAAGTTTTGATGCCTTTCATATCTTGGCGCTCATTCAGTAGTCATAATGCAGCACATTTGTCAAGACAGGCAGAAATAGCAAAAATGCTTTGTGTACCAGCTGCCTGTTGAAGAGAGACACTTAAACATCTGTTAAATCTCTCATCTCTATCTCTCCATCCAGGGTCGGAAAACAATGGGTGGTCTGGGCAGAAATGCCCCCTAAATTCAAAATATGGGGGCAAAAAATGTCCCTGCAAAGAGTTCTTGAGGCCTCTAGCTTATAGGCCTACTTCCAAATACATACATTGCGATCTTCATTGGAAATTTCTCTGAACATAATTAGTTTTATGTCGTCCGTTGTGCAGAGTCAGTGGCAGATGTTCGCACCATAAATGTGCACAAACGGGCTCTCTGCTTCTCACACTCCGCAGCAGTTCGGTGTCATGCTCATGCGCTAAATTACGTGACCATTCAGTCCTTTTGTTCAAAATATATTGTCCTAGTAAGTAGCACTGTCACTCCCTGTGCTATAGCCTACTTACCTGCCCTACTTACATCGGTTCATCTCACTTATGGATCTCTCTGTTTGAAAAGCCTTCTCATCTGCTAGAAGCCAAAGGTGAGGGAGGGATGGATGTTTTTTATTTATTACATTTTCAGTTCTGAGAGAACCCAATCATGCTCCTATCATACAGTCGGCTTTGACAGTCTTGAGCTTGGTTGACCCAAAGTGTGGAGTTTTGCTCTAAAATCAAGAACGCATTGAATTTTACTGTTTGAAGGTCCCTCCACTCAAGCTTCCCACATGTTGTCGAGCATGCCGTGCAGCCGACGCCCATATGGCAGCTCGAATGGGGGAAACCCTGTGGAGGCTTATGAGACCTCCCAAACTGCAAACAACAGGGGTTCGAGACACTTATCCCAATTCCTAGTGTCCTCATGTACAAACATACAAATAATATTTTTCAGGCTTTTATTAAATCGTTCCACCAACCCATCTGTTTGTGGGTGGTAAACACTGGTGCGAATCGATTTAATGCCTAATCGTTCATACAGTTTGCGTAGTATACATGGCATAAATGTACAGTTGAAGTCAGAAGTTTACATATACCTCAGCCAAATACATTTAAACTCAGTTTTTCACAATTTCTGACATTTAATTGTAGAAAAAAATTCCCTGTCTTAAGTCAGTTAGAATCACTACTTTATTTCAAGAATGTGAAATGGCAGAATAATTTATTTATTTCAGCTTTTATTTCTTTCATCACATTCCCAGTGGGTCAGAAATTTACATACACTTTTTTATTATTTGATAGCATTTTTTGGTAGCATTTTTGGCAACATTTTGTGTAGTCTTCCACAAGCTTCTCACAATAAGTTGATGGAATATTGGCCCATTCCTCCAGACAGAACTGGTGTAACAGGTTTATTGGCCTTTTTCAGTTCTGCCCACTAATTTTCTCTCTGATTGTGGTCAGGGCTTTATGAATGCCACTCCAATACCTTGACATTGTTGTCCTTAAGCCATTTTGCCAAATCTTTGGAGGTATGCTTGGGGTCATTGTCCATTTGGAAGACCCATTTGCAGTCTTGAGATGTTGCTTCAGTACATTCTTATAATTTTCCTTTCCTCATGATGCCATCTATATTGTGAAGTGCACCAATCCCTCCTGCAGCAAAGCATCCCCACAACATAATGCTGCCACCCTCAAGCTTCACGGTTGGGATGGTGTTCTTCGACTTGCAAGCCTCACGCTTTTTACTCCAAACATAATGATGGTCATTATGGCCAAACCGCTACACTTTGTTTTCATCAGAGCAGAGGACATTTCTCCAAAAAGTAAGATCTTTGTCACCATGTGCACTTGCGGCTTTTTATGTCAGTTTTGGAGCTGTGGCTTCTTCCTTGCTGAGCAGCCTTTCAGGTTATGTTGATATATGACTAATTTTATTGTGGATATAGATACTTGTGTGCCTTTTTCCTCCAGCATCTTCACAAGATCCTTTGCTATTGTTCTGGGATTGATTTGCACTTTTCACACTAAACTACATTCATCTGTAGGAGAATCCTATGTGTCTCCTTTCTGAGCTGTATGATGACTGCATGGTCCCATGGTGTTTATACTTGCGTACTATTGTTTGTACAGATGAATGTGGTACCTTCAGGCATTTGGAAGCTGTTCCCAAGGT
Source organism: Moxostoma hubbsi (assembly GCA_032164185.1). Lineage (NCBI taxonomy): Eukaryota > Metazoa > Chordata > Actinopteri > Cypriniformes > Catostomidae > Moxostoma > Moxostoma hubbsi. The sequence goes on from JAVLUX010000023.1 coordinate 14,656,248, forward strand.
TGTTGGTTATGTTAATTAAATAGCCAAAATGTTTGAAAATATGAGCCATGTAGGGGGGATATTCCCCCTCATTTTCAGAAATGAATTTAGGCCCTGACAAAGAAAGCACGAAAAAAACGGCACACTATTTCTCCCATATGCAGCTGAAATTTGATCTAAGTGCAAACACAACAATTTTAAGCAGAATTGACTGTTATTTTTGCATTAACCTGAGCTTCAGATGTGTGTGCTTGTCATCTGTGTCTCTGCATGTTGATAACATGCTGAAGAAGATCTGTGAAGTTCTGGAGCTTGTATATGATTTAGCTTTTCAAATGTTCAGATTAAAGCCGCTCATAACTAACCAATAATCTCTTGTTTTAGCACGGGGTGAATTGACAAGTGAGTGGTGGTGCTTCACTGCTGTCCGGGACACATTCAGGATGCAAAATTTTACACTTGATATGGTCACATGCGCTTTTGATTACCTTTGAATGTGGTTTCGATGATCAGATCATACAACATTTTGGACTCTGTTTCCTTGTGTATTTAGCGTGACCACTTGTGATCAGATCACCAAAAACGCATCTTAATACCAGTTTGAAATCTTTGTACAAGATTACTGTAGCTTTTGTGTAGTTTAGAGCTTCTTAGATAGGTCTGTGTGGTACAAAGTTAGATAATTTTTTAATAGTATGGTATCTAGATGTATGTTTTAGGAGATGAGTGTTCATATTCATACCATGATTGTTTGTGTATGTGTGTTTCTAATTGTAACTTGCAGTGTGTGTGTTCTTGTGTGTGTGTGTGTGTGTGCGTTCTTGTGCCTTGAATGTAATTTAAATATTCAAATGACATAATTTTGATGTATTTAATTAAAAAACTGTTGTTTGTGTGTGTGTGTAATGTGTGTAATGTGTATACAGGTAATGGAGTCTGCGCCGCCCCGGAAAATGGAGAGAGAGAAAGACTGGCCTCCCTTCCCTCATCCAGTCTACAGGTATGGTTCATCTTCACTTAGGTTATTTTCTGGAACTTTTGAGAAGAGTTTGATTTAGATTAGGGATGAGTTTAGACAAACTTTTTGCAGAAAGTCTCCTTTTTTAATGATATTTCTTGACATTTTTACTAAAACATGTATAGAAACTTAAAGAAATGGCATAGATGAAAACTGGTTCAGGTACTTCCTTGTCTCTTTGATTAGTAAATTGTCCCATCCACCTTTACTATGTTATTCTGAATTCTGTAAAAAAAAAACTTTACTGCCTTTATACTGTGATACTGATATGTTAATTCTGTCATGGTTCTTATATTCAGCACTGGCTTTATACTGTTGCATCTGTAGATGTTTAAGAACCCTACTGGCCTTATACTGTTCATTGATCTGGTAAACCATGATCCTGTCTCTTACAGTGTTTATCTGTTTTATTTTCTTAGAAACTAATCAGCAATGGCCTGCCACCAACCCCTAAAGTACATGTGAGTCATCCAGCCCTTTTTCTTTCTCATTGTCTCTCTCACTCTCTCATAGACACACACACACACACACACACACACACACACACACACACACACACGTACACACAGAGGTTTGTTTCACTATATAAGTGAGGACATCTCATAGACTTCCATTGATTTCATAGCAGGCTAATTACATTTTCTATTTCTTAACCCTTCCCCAAATCCTAACCTTTTTTACTAGTGAGGACCACCTAAAATGTCTTCACTGGTGTGTTTTCAACAAATTTCTCTATATTAGTGAGGATATTGTCAAACATTTGGCATTCACAAATAGTGAAACCTGTACACACACGCACACACACATACATGGTTTCCGGTATCACAAATATCCAATGATGGGTACGTTTTTAAAAAACTTAATTCACAATAATTTATTAATTGCTTTTCAAAGATTCTAATGAGATAAATTGACTGGTTACTTCATAGGGAAATGAATCACATTACTAATTATGTTTAAGTTGCTTTTCACAGGAAGTTTTGTTTTTCCATTCAACAAATCCAAAATGTATATTTTTTGACTGTTTAGTGGGCACATTCCCTTTAGCTCTCACAGAAACACAAACAGACATATTGTACATTGTAGGTAAAACCAATAATATGTAAATTTTTACATAGTTATATAATAAATAACATTAATGTAATTCATGTTTTAAATGTATTCTACACTAATAACATTATTTTAGAAATATGTGCTATTCAAGGAATGTATTTCAAAGTAACTGTAATGTTATTACAAGAATTTAAATTGTGATGTGTTACAATACTTTTGGACTTTTAGATAACAATAAATAATTACATTAAAATCAGATTACACCCAACACTGCAAATATCACATCAACTACAATCTGGCAGTACAGATTCAGTTCTGCTGACATGATGTTGATTGATCTTTCTGCTCTGCAGATGGGAGCTTGTTTCTCGAAAGTGTTTAATGGCTGTCCCCTAAAGATTCATTGTGCTTGTTCCTGGATAAACCCCAACACCAGGGGTGAGAAACAGCATTCTCAGTCATTTTAACTGAATGCACCTACATTAAGGTCACAATTATTGTTCTTTTTGGTTTAATGAGCTTCTCTTGTGTCTCTGCTTCAGATCAGTATCTGATATTTGGAGGAGAGGAAGGAATTTATACCCTTAATCTGAACGAAATCCACGAGAGCAGCATGGAACAGGTCAGGACCTACATGCAGCTCTTCATAATGAGATTCTTTTTGTGTTGTGGTTCAAAAAACAATTGTAGAAAGAGAGAAAAATCTGCCTGGATTTTACCTTGATCTTTGGATTACTCTTTTGCGATTTAGGGAATGTGAATATGTTTATGGGATTATAGGTTTATTTTATAGAGCAAACACATTTTAATTACACCTCTTTGCATACTTAAATCCTCCTGCAGCTGGTTCCACGGAGGTGCACATGGGTGTATGTAATGAACAACTGGCTGTTGTCTATATCAGGTGAGAGAAAAAGCCATAAGGAAAGAAGTTGGAAGATTTACTGTTAATCTGAAAGAACGTTTGAGGATTTGTTGTACCATAATGTGATTGTATTTGCGTGTGTGTGTGTGTGTGTGTGTGTGTGTGTGTGTGTGTGTGTGTGTGTGTGTTCCACAGGTAAAGCATCTCAGCTGTACTCTTATAACCTGACGGGTCTCTTTGAGCAAGCTCGACAGATGCAGAAGTTACCAGTTGCCATACCAACGCATAAACTCCCAGACAAAATCATCCCACGGTATAATTCAGGTTGATCATTTACAAAGCCGTTTTTATTGTTTATTATTAGCTATTTATTCTGTTAAACCAGTAAGTGGAAATTACATTTTTTTGAATCATTTAATTTAAAAGTTAAGTTTGTAATTGTTTCAATGTTTTTGTTTTTTCGGTAAGTTTAATATGCAGAGACAACTTTAAGTAAGCTATTCTTAGATTGATTTCTTGTTGCTTTCCACGAAGAGTGCAAATGCAGTGATACTTTTATATACTGTATGTATCATCTGTAGCATCATCTTGAATGTTTTCATTTTGTGTTTCAGTGCATTCATTTTAATGCTTTTCTTTCAGGAAGTTTACAGTGTCCAATAAAATACCAGAAACCAGGGGTTGTCAGAAATGCTGCGTAGGTCAGTACCATTCATATGTTTGCACTCACATTTGATTTTTACAGTGTTTTGTGTTAATTTATGTGTATACCAACTTATACCAAAAATATATTTTTAAGTTCTGAAAAACTTTAAACTGGATAAGGACAGTGAAATAGACTGCTCTCTGTGTGTGTGTGTGTGTAGTGCGTAACCCATACACAGGTCATAAGTACTTATGTGGAGCTTTCCAGTCCAGCGTAATGCTGTTTGAATGGGTGGAAGTCATGCAACGCTTCATGTTGATAAAGGTGAGCAAGAGATAGAGAGTAATAGAGAGAGACACAGAGTGCATCCATATACAAGAGTATAATCCTGTGTATGTTTTATGTTCAGAGTATAGAGCTCACCCTGCCGTGTCCATTAGAAATCTTTGAGATGTTGGTGGTCCCTGAGCAGCACTATCCACTGGTTTGTGTGGCAGTCAGTAAAGGAAGCCACCCCGATCAGGTGGTCACATTCGGCACAGTCGATCCCAACGCCACCACCCCTGCCTTCACAGAGCCCGGTCAGTATCACAGAGTCTTACTGTCTCAGTTCAAAACGCAATGACTTTACTTTGTTTGCTAAAAAGATATTTGGAATTTTTTGAATGTTGCATTTGGTTCTTGAATAAATGTTTGTTGTGTTTCCAGAAACACCTCAGATGTGTGTCATTCATGTGACTCAATTGGAGAGGGACACTGTTCTAGTGTGTCTTGATCGTAAGTACATTTTATTGCTGCAAACTTGTGTTTGTCAACGAAAATATTAGATCTGTCTAGTTTTGAAATTACATTTTGTGATGAAAGTGTTTCTTATTATAAAACAGAGAGTTCTGACTGTAAAATCTAATTGAATGAGCCATTTTTAAATTGCCAACATACACCTTTGACCACACATCAGCCTTCAGTTACTATATACTGTATATAATTAAAGGTGCAATCAGTAATGTTTTCTCAGTAACCATCTTGTTATTGGACACTTTCACTCTTGGATTAAATGAATCATGGCTGACTGTGAATAGTGAATCTCTACAATGGCATCTTTAACTGAAAACTATTGATTTTAATTGATACTGCATCCACACCACTAGGTGTCACTGTAAATCCAAGATGTCACAAGCAAAAAGTTACTGAGTACACCTTTAAAGGTTCTATCGTTTATTGTCCTCTCTCGACAATAATACAAATACAAATTGTAAAAGATTTTTAAATAATTGTTTATTCATATTTTTACTATAAATGCTTTTTATTTATTATTTATTGTGTTTTGTTGTTGCCACAGTTTTATGAAAGCAAAAGCAATTAGCCACTCAAGACTTAAGTGTTTTACAGTGATTTTATTATGGTTAAGGGATGTTTTTAGACACAACCTGGTAAAATCCTGATAAAATCATGGTTGGTATAATGGTTGATGTACTTCAGACAAGATCCATTTATATTTTTCAGCTGCAAACTTAACATCGATTCATGTTCAAACATGCATTTGTACATGCTTTTGGTTTGTCGTTATTCAGTGGGTCCATCATATTGATTTTGTTTCTGTGTTTTGAAGGGTGTATAAAGTTGGTGAATTTACAGGGCAGGTTAAAATCCAACAGGAAGTTGTCAACTGAACTCACCTTTAACTTCCAGATTGAGGCAATAGGTAAGCATGATTTAAAATAATAATAATTATGAAATCTGTAAGCAGAGATTAACGGGGTTCAAACAGTCTAGGGTCTTTAAGTGCATGCAATTAAAGATATTAATTATTTTGTCTGTAAGCACATAAATATAGAGATAAAATGCTGACATTTTCAGTACTAACATCTTGAGGATCTTTAGAGATATGGCATTTTTTGCATTCATGACTATTATAGCGCCACCTGTTGTCCAATCTCCACCAAATTGTGCACACTTCTTCAGAATTACACATCATACAGCCTTGGCCAAAAGTATTGGCAGTGACATAAATTTTGTGTTTCGCAAAGTTTTCTGCTTCAGTTGTTGTGGTGTTGATTCACATTTTTTCTAGATTATTGCAGAGTGATCAGATGCATTTTAAATAATTGCATAAAGCTTCATTGGCCAAAAAAATGAACTTTATCACAAAAACCCTAATTTCACAGTTTTTTTTTCATCCTGGCACAATATGACCAGCCAATAGCATTTCACTAATCATATCAGCAGCACCTGGGAAAGTGTGAATGAGTACTAGTCAGGTGAAATCACTCTTATCATTCTGATTGGATAATAAAAGCAGACTGGTTGCTATAAAAGGAGGGAATAAGTGCTTCCAATCATTGTGTCCTTGTTAGCAATGGTTACATCTAAAGAAAGATGTGCGGCCATCATCGCTTTACATCAAAATGGCCTCACATGCAAGGAAATTGCTGTTGATCTAGGCTGTCCACAGATTCTTTCTGAATAGATTTTTTGATGTTGAATTAAAAAATACTAGTTCACAAAAGTATTTTTTTCAGTAACCTAAAAACTTCACCAACATCAAACCAACTGTTCCATAGTTAGAGCTATTTTTAGGTTTGTCGTCGGTATAGCGCCGCCAAGGTGTGCAATTTTATATGTCCTCAGATTGACCCTGTACATAAGTGTCCCAAGTTTTCTGAAAATATATAATTCCTTTCAAGAGTTACAGCCAATTAAGTAAAAGTGGCCATACCCACTTATGTTTTGGCCTGCCATCAATATGTTGAATTGAAAGTTCAAACTTGTTTTGATAATTATTGATATTGGGACTCCAAAGAATCTTTGTACACACTGGTCTGGTTCCAAAGGAGCGAATAGCCAAGGACTAGTTCAAAAACATCCAATATGGCAGATTTTTTGTGATGGAAAATAGCCTTGAGCCAAGGATTCCAATGAAATATGGCTCTTGAGCCTGTGACATACAGTTCAGTAGTTATGGCCCAAAACGCTTTTGCCTTTGTTTTAAGAGCCCCCCAATTGGCTGATCAGGGCGATGTTTAGCCAGCTGGAGTACTACCATTCCACAAATTATAATGTGTCTAGGCCTTATGGTTTGGTCTGAACGATCAGTTTTAGGGCAGAAAAATAATCATAATAATAGAAAGCTGACAATTACGATAGTGTTTCTTTTTAGCGTTTTGTGCTTGAATCCCTGAAAAAGACTATAGGAATGCTTATACAGAATGTTTGTGATGGTTTAATAATCATTCTCTTTTTTTTAAGTGTGTCTTCAGGACAGTGTTTTGGCATTTTGGAAACACGGAATGCAAGGGCGAAGCTTTAAAAACAGTGAGGTATGATTTACTTTTACCTTCCCATGAGGAGTCTTGTTTATATGGCAGTTACTGGATGCTTTTTTTTTTTTTGTAGATAATATGTATGTTGTTGGTAAACCATACTTTCCACTTTAGATTACTCAGGAGATTTCTGATAACTCGCGGACATACAGGCTGCTGGGATCAGACAGGTGAGAGCTCACCAACATCTGTACCACACCAGTGCAATGGTATGCATAGTTTTTATAATCATCTGTCTCTCTTTCTCAGAGTGGTGGTGTTGGAAAGCAAACCAACAGAGGACCCCACGGCTCGAAGTAATCTGTACATCCTCGCAGGCCATGAGAACAGCTACTGACAACACACACTGCCTTAACACACACAAGCCACTCTACAGAATGCATGTTACAAAGTAGACATATACTTGTTACTGAGACATATACACCTTATTTTTATTTGTAAAGCTACTAAACATAATACTGCAACTTTTTGTACACATAAATGGTCCAAATACTATAGATACTTTTCACATACATTTCAAACCAAACACTACAGACACTACGGGTACTAATTTTTGCCTTTATCAATTTTGTCCCCACCACTTTTTGAAATAGCTTTCATCAGGTAAGGGTCTAATGCAGAAGAAAAATTTCAAGCTTCCAGAAGCTTCCAGCTTCTTGAGCAGGAGTTTAGTTTGTGTGTGTAAAAATAAGTGGCTATCCAGCAATTAAGTTTATTATTTTTAATATTACTCGCTCCGCTGTTGTGCAGCTCATGCTCCTTTCCAGTTAAATTGCAAAGCAAATACAAACAGATTTGTCCCGACTCATGACATATGATATATCCACTAACGCAGAGATACTATCATTGTTTATTCAAATAAAAAGTTATATTAGGGTGGATTAGAACCCAGAACTCCTTGTATTGGAGGCAAAAACATTTCCATGAGACCAAATGATTAGTCTGGGTAAAATGTCACTGAAATGTGTATTTCTTCACTGAACAAAAAAATTCCAGTACTGGCAGTGTTAGATGAATGAATCAAGTTATCTAATTAATTATGTAAATTGTTATTGGAGTGCTTGAATTGTTAAATATGACTATTTATTGAAACTTTTTGATAAATTCGATTTTATCTGCACATAACCTAATTAATTATGCCACTTCCTGATGTCACAACCCCACACCTCAAACTGTCCCCACCACTTTTTAAAACAAAATGATCAGCATGACTACAGATATCTTTCAATACACAAAAACAGTCCAAAGCAAACACTTCAGATACTTTTTAAAACATAATCAGTGTCAGAAATGTACTTTTCCATAAAGGGGCAATAATTCCCCCTTGATTTGATTCTTAGGAGCATTTTTTCATTTTTATTTTAAGTGTTTTTTTTTTTTCTAAATATGTAAAATAAACTATGTCATCCTTGTATTAATATTTAATAAATTAATTAATATAAGTTATCAATCTGAATAATTAGATTGATAAATTTAGATTTATAAATATAATTACCTTTTGTCCATAAAATTAAATCCACATCAAATCATATTTTATGTGATAAATTGTTTAACTAGGCTTAGAATAGAATATTAAGAACTTTATCATATAAATTAAAATGAAAAAAGTTACAATAAAAAAACTGAATAGTTCATTACGTATATGTTGGCATATGTTGCCTCCAAATTTTGCATTTCTGTCACCTTAGGTGGCATTTTTGCTCCATGCCCTCCGTAATTTCTTAAACACAGTATACATAAACACAGTTCAAGCGAACACTACAGATATATTTAAACATAAACACAGTTCAAAGCAATTACTACAGATACTTTTCTATACAAAAACACAGTTCAAAGCAAACAATATAAATACTTTGCAATACATAATCACAGATCAAAGAAAACATTACAAATAGTTTTAATACATTAACACTGTTCAAACCAAACATCTAAAAAAACAACCACTGCACCAACAGTTCAACATAACAGAGAGACATTTTAATGTTAAATATTACACACAATAGACACATGATTTGCAGATGTTGTAAACGTTGTAGCTCTCAGTACTGCAGTGATGCAGCCCAGCAAAGAGCTCCTCCCTGTGTCCTTCTAATAACCCCAAATCTAACCGAATCAATGTCATCTTCAGCTTCCTTCATCACTTCATTTCATCTCTCTTATTTGGCCCCAGGCAAGTCAGTGATCCAGTTTTATGTCCCATTAATTGCACATTTCATCATTAACAGCCCAACAAATGACTGTGGAACTTAAGTGCAGGTGTTATATTGTTTCAATGACAAATGAACAATAATTAACAACAATATGAAATAATAAGTTTAACCCTTGTGCGACCTTCTGGACATTTTTGTCTTTTTCATTTTAGTTTTTTATATCATTTTGGCTGTGTTAATGCCAATGGCAACATTTTTGCCAAAGGTGTGTATTTTTGGAACACTAGTTACACTCAGGACCTGAAGGGCAAAAATGTTCCCATTGAAACCCATTAAAACTGCATTATTTGATCCCAGTGCCATTAAAGCAGAAAATCATGAATTCTATGGTATTATGCTTTCATTCTGGAGTCTTGACTTCAAAATGTTAATTTTTTATATTTTCCACCAGATGGAGCCATTTTTCTCATGTTTAGCCTATGGAGCAAATACATGCTTTTGTTCCCCTATTTTCTGTTTGTTGTATTATAGAGCACTGCAGGCCAATTGAATAAATGATCCAGCTAAAATTGTGTGGGTGTGTTAGCATGAATGTTAGAGTGTGTTTTGTATGAGTGCATTGAGAAATGTGTGTGTGTGTGTGTGTAAAAAACAACAGTGGCATTATGTAAACAAACTGGCATTTAAAGGGTTCCTGAAAATGATTGACTATTTGGTAGTTATTATCAGGACTGATGTTGGTTAAAAATCTAAGTCAGTGAAAGTGTATATTAATATTAATATATTATATTTTTGTGGCAGTTTTTTGATGCAGACATTTTTGTCCTCTAAGGTCCTGAGTGTTTTTTCTTTAAATCTGACACTGCACATAAAACATGGACACGTGGACATTTTTGTCCTCGAAGGACCTCTGAGTAACTATTTTTATTGACGCACAAGGGTTAAAATAGTACAATGGGGAGCTGCAATCATGCTAAATGCACTTGCGTTTTATGTGACTGCTTGAGTAAACCAGTCTCCTGAAACTAGGTTTTGCCATCTAATCCTGTCACAATGCTGCCTCTCATGTTATTGTAACTGAGGAAAAAGTCCTAAATGGTCATCATTTGTATGTTATCCGCAAACGGTGACTTACTGTCATAACACGCTATTTGACCATTACGCAGCCATGTGTAATATGGTACATGTCTGAAAATCAGTATCCAGGAAACGTTGGTAATACTTTAGTCTTTAGATCTTGACAGTGGTTCTCAACTGGGGGTCGGGACTCACTAGGGGGCCTCAGCACACATACAGGGGGGCCTCAAGATCTCTTAAAATTATATAAAATAAGGTAGATTATTATAATTCAACTTACTGAAAATGCAAAAAAATGTAATAAATTCCTTCAACTGCTTGCTTTTTATGAAGAGTATACAGTTACAAATACAGACATTTCTGGAATCACAAAATATATCACAATTAATTGTTTTGATCTATTGACTCCAGTAGTTTTTTACATTAAAAAAAACAGGCTTTGTCATCATAACAGTAGAAGTATCAGAGGAAATATCTTACAATAGATATTTCTTATAATATAATATTCTAAGAGACTTTTTTTTTACTGTAATCAATGAAAAAGCATGTTTAATAAATAGTGTCATCATGCCCTCCATTTTAATAGAAATGGAATTTTAGAGACCTGGAAAATATTTTTTTATATGTTGTTATTATTTATATTGAAAAGCCAAGTGTCATGTTTTAGTTTGTTACCAAGCACTGTTATTGATTTGCACAATAATTTTGCTCAGCTACACGTGTGCTTTTCTCAGTGTGCTGTGTGTTAATGAGTGTGTGCACACTTACAGGATGTGATGTCAATAGACAGAGATCTGTTATGCAGATAAAAGCTATTTATCCAGCTCATTGAAAACCTAGAGATAACACAATGTCATATGAATGCAGTATATGTAAATATGAAAGAGGAAGTCAGAAAAATTACTTTTTCTAGAATGTAGATGTCTGTGAAGAGTTCTAGCATTTCCATCTGTTTGAATGGTTTCAAATCTGAATTCTTACTCTTGCTTCCCCCCCCTCAAGTCATTTTTAGCTGAAAGGACACATTTTGCATGTCTCTACCGCTAACATGTCTTCAAAAACCATAGTTTGGGGGCCTGGGTAGCGCAGCGAGTATTGACGCTGACTACCACCCCTGGAGTCGCTAGTTTGAATCCAGGGCATGCTGAATGACTCCAGCCAGGTCTCCTAAGCAACCAAATTGGCCCGGTTGCTAGGAAGGGTATAGTCACATGGGGTAACCACCTCATGGTCGGGATTAGGGGTTCTCACTCTCAATGGGGCACATGGTAAATTGTGCGTGGATCACAGAGAATAGCATGAGCCTCCACATGCTGTGAGTCATGCACAACGAGCCACATGATGCGCAAATTGACGGTCTCACAAGCGGAGGCAACTGAGACTTGTCCTCCGCCACCCAGATTGAGGCGAGTAACCGCGCCACCACGAGGACCTACTGTACTAAGTAGTGGGAATTGGGCATTCCAACATTGGGAGAAAAGGGGATAAAAAATGAATAAATAAAAAAAACTTGACCAAAGCTCAAATCAAGCTTCATTGTATAGAAAAAAACAACTTTATCTCTCTCCCCGACAACATTTTTCTGGACACTTTCAAATCGTGTTTGTGGTAATTGTCCATGTTACAGCTTTATAGTTCAGGACTTTTTTCCAGATTCCAAGAAACCATGTCCATGTCTGAGCTTAATCCACAGTAATATGCAATCAGTGTGTTTGAAAGAGAACTAAATGTAATATGTGATTAATTTATCATATGAGTGTGTAAACCAACATCAAACATATTCATGTCCTCTACAGCAGAGTTCTCTTAATGTGATGCATGTCTTGTATATAGTGTGAAATAATTTCAGTTTTACAGACTGTATAAAGCCAATATTTTGTTTCAAATGTGAAACTCTTTTATGAGATGTAACACATTAAACCAAGGTGAAAAAAGGAAAAGTAAGTCTCTCAATGGTGTTGTGATTGTTGTCATGTAAAGTTGATTTTGGCTGCCCACACACTCACAAACTCAAATATTACGTACATAAATACATTAAAATACATTTTTGCTTAAATCTAAACCATTACCGCTTAATTAACATGTATTTACACACTGAAATGGAAAACTCACTTTGATGATCATTTCTGTCATCATTTGTGTGTGACCCAGCATGAATTGGACAAATGTGTTCAAAAACCATAGTTTACACACACATAAGCATGAATGGTTATGTGTGTGCGGTAGATCCATATTAAATAGATTCTCTAAATTGTTCTTTTTTCCTATATCGCATGATACATTTTGTGTGTATTATGTCAGAAAATGATTTGCCGCAGCCACTATGAGTGCCGCTATGAAGCAGTGCATGGTCATTTATTTCTCTTCTGTAAGTGTGTGTTTGTGCAATTGTTTAAACAGCAGTTCCTTTGTCAATGTCTCCTGTGTGAGTGGCTCTGTTTGATTCCAGGTCTCCACTACTTTGACTCTCAGCTTTCAATGTTGCCCTCTCTTTTCCATCCCCACCAGACCTGATACACACACACACACACACACACACACACACACACACACACACAATATATATCAAGGCTCTAAATATGAGGGTATTTGTCTTGTAAACTGTGATTGATCATTTTTTGTTGAATAAAATTCAACAAAAAAGAAAGGCCAGTGCAATCATTATAGGTCAGTACAAGTGGGATTCTAGGGTAAACTAGAGAAAATGGAACTCAACATTTATTAATATAAATGTACAGGAAATGGAATATATGTCATCATATTCTTTTCTACAACTACATTTCATAATTTCTTGCCAGATTGATAAGAGGATTTCAACTAAACTAAAGTACATCCTATCAGAATGAAGAAAACTAAAATCAGGAGAGATCATGTAAAGCAACCTATATACACATGTGTTTAACTTTTCTCTGGTGATCCACTGCTGCGACTGATGGGCCCGTCCTCATAATAATAACCGAGCAAAGCAGTTGCCCCTCCTTTTCTAGATATACAGTATGTGTTAGAGTGAAATCGCTCTCATGGTAGACAGTGTACAATATTCTCAGTATTCTAAGCAATTGAGTGAGTATTGTCTGGGGCAGGACGCTGCCAACCTCTCGGGGACAGCTGAGTGAGGATATGCTGTAGGCCAGTGGCTGGTGGGACTGTAATCCCAGCAAAAAAAAAAACAGGTGATTTAGGGATTTAGGTCTACTAGGGTCTGTATAAAAATAACAAAACAAAGGTTGGTTTAAGAACCTTTTAAGAACCATGTGCTTTAAAGGAATATTCTGGGTTCAATACAAGTTAAGCTCAATCAACAGCATTTGTGGTATAATGTTGATTACCACAATTTTTTTTAAATAAAAAAAGGCACTTACAATGGAAGTTGTATGTCTTATTTACTTTAAGATTTTATGTAGTTTTATGTAGATTGTTTAGGCTTGATGTAAAAGACTCACCTGCCTGCTGACGATGTCTGTAGGAAAATGGAGCCATAGCCCATGCACTGTGATTCTGCACTAAGATTCAAAAATTTTGGATAAGAGTCCAGAATTTTATCTATGATGGTTTAGATCCTCAAATGTCATTTTTCCCCAGACTATATATGTTGGGTGATGGCGGATATTAAAGTATGTGACAAATATACAATGCTGGGTCCAAACTAGTGTAATGATTGGCAGACAAATAATTTGTAGAGGATTGAATTCAACTGACGCTCCTTCATTTCAAGAATGGATCACCGAATTAGGCAGGGTGGCGGCATTCAAAAAGATGTCATATAAATAGCTTAGCAAATTAAATGCATATGGTAAGAAATGGGACATATTCACACCATTTCTGGAAGGCTCATGCTGAGGGCCATGTGGAGAGAAACTCTTTTTTTTCTGGTTTCTCTTCGTATTTATATATGTATACTCAGGCTTGGACCACAGGAATATTTGTTTGGGGTTGGGACTGGGAGGAGGGAATTAATGGGGGTTAAAGGGGAATATTGGTTGACTGTGCGTGTTTGTTTTACTTTTTTCTGTATTGTGTTTGAGAGTAAATTAATAAAAATGTTAATCTGATATTATATCATCATGGCAACAAAATTAGCTATAATTTTACACAGAAAAGGTGTGATTTTATCACACTAAAATTACTAAAACAAATTACACACTAAAAAACAAGCATACTGTTTACGTCATTGTGGCACGGTGGAGGGCGGGACCGGCGCGTGATTACGCACGCCCGGTCCCGTATTAGGCTAATTAAGCCGTCAAGAGGGATAAAGGCCACTCGCAGACGGCGATCGAGAGAGAGAGCTCAATTACGGACATGTTCGTTATCTTATGTGTTTGTCTTTTGAGTTCTTCATTAAACCTTTAGTTTATATGTTAAGCCGGTTTCTCGCCTCTTCCTTGCCCATGAATTTGATCTGTTTTACAGTCATGTATATACTTTTGAAAAGTGTTTTAACATTGAAAAATTGGCCCCCATTCACTTAAGTAAATGTGTCACTGTAACCCAGATTTTTGCTTTTTTTTTAAAGAAAAGGAGGGGCAAGTAAAAATAAATATTTGTGGTAATCAACATTATGCCACAAATGCTGTCAATTGAGTTTAACTTGTATTGAACCCGGAATATTACTTAAAGAACCATGTAGTTTCTTTTCAGTGTGTTTAACTCACTTCTTCTTAAAAAGCTTTTTAAAGGAACTCCTAAATCCTTTTCCCTCTTTCCTACCACGTTCACTCAAGGGGGTGTGGTCATAGTCATCACACACAGCTCTGAGTTTTAACTCCTCCCACACTAGGCTTCTGGGATCCTACAGAAGAGAGTGAACACAAACAGCTCTCTCTTGTAATTATCAATTAATCAAGCAGCATGCATTTTAAATTATCCAGGGTATTGGTGTATAAGAGACAACATGTGATGTATAGGTTAGAATCTCTCCTCTGTGTTTCTATAATAATGTGTAAGATCCCTTACTTTGTGATGTATCTGTTAGGAAGTCTACCTTGTGATGGATTAGTCGTGGCTGCTCCTCTGTGTCAGTGTGTGTCTCATATCTGTGTTTTGGACTGCTGGACCTCTGTCTTGATTTTGCACTGGACTGTCGCTCCAGTTTTGGGTGACCAGGAGTTTTCGCCTGTTGGGTGTGGCTACCAATACTGTCCATCTGCAGGCCATTCAGGGATTTGCTCTTTCTTTGCACCGCCTGCAGAGGGCGTGGCCTCACAATGTCTGCTGGATCAGGTGAGACACAACTCTGGTTGGACCTATAAACCACACCCCCACTACTCCGCCCCCTACTGTGGGATTGGTGAAGTGGACTATGGGAAGGACTACAGCGCACAAAGGCGATATCAATGCTGGAGTCAGAAGAGTGGGACGGACTTGAGCAGCGCGAGTCTCCGCCTCCATATGGAAAGAGTGTTCTGAGAGCATCCACAAAGGCAGATCCGGCTCCCTCTGTCTCTGGAATGCTGCGCAGAGGAACAGCCAGTGTTTTGTGGCGAGAATCAGAATCTGATATAAAGGAGACAGGGGATGGGATTTCTGGATTGTAGTTATAGGGCGCCACTTCATAGTCAGGGTAGCGTTTGCTACGACGCAAACCTTGAGGATCACTTAGAGAGAAAGACAAAGAGAAAAATTATACATTTACAGTATGAAGCTAATTTTGTAATATACAGTGGTCCAAAAAAATATTTAGAATGAAAATTCTGCATAATGCACCCTCATGTGGTGCCAAACCTGTAAGACTTTCGTTCCAAGGAACAGAAAACGTGATGTTAGGAAGAATGTAAGCCTCAGTCACCATTCACTTTTATTGCATCTTTCTTTCCATGCAATTAATTTTTATGGTGACTCATGTCATTCTGCCTAACTTCTTTTGTGTTCCATGGATAAAGTGAGTCATAAGGGTTTGGAACAACATAAGCAAATGATGAGACAATTTTCATTTTTGAGTAAATTATCCCTTTAAGCCACACTTAAATATGCACATTTTCCATTGCATTGTGAAACAAAATATCAAACCAAGTGGAATTTATTTTAAAGAATTATAGGAATTTTAAAGCAATATGTAACAATTTTCATGTAATATTCGCCTTACTTTTGCCAATGTGTGAACAGCTTGTAACGTAGCATAAAAAATTAGCCCTTCCTGGAATTCCTAGGTTGCCTATTAAAGCCTGTAGAGTGATTTTCATGCAAAGGGAGTGGGTCGTTTTTGCAGGGAAAATCCACAGGATGTGAGGTTTATGTGCTCTCCCGAGAGCCTTGCCTCAGTAATAGCTTCTCTTCCACGTCAACAGACAGTCTGCAACACTAGGTAACATTATCATATTTTTCTGTCAAGAACATACACGTTCTATCATAATTATTTTTTTTCTAGTAAGACTTGATATTAGTGCAAAAAATTTATTCTTGATAATAATTTTTTTATTGTTTTCCTGTAAAAATAATATGTATAAAAAATCCTTAAAACATTTGTTCTAGAAAAAACACTGCATAAGATATTTAGGTTTTTCAGAGAATGTATTTTTAACATTGTGTATTTTGTCTTACTGTACTGGCAGTTTTTAGTCTAAACAAGAAGAGGTTATAATCCAAAGTATTTAGTATACGTGACTAACCTTGAGTAATCTAACGGAATATGTCACAAATGACATTTTACTGAATGTATTCTGTAATCTCTAATGGAATACATTTCAAAAGTAACCCTCCCAACCCTGTACATAACTGCAAAGCATGTGAAATATAGTACCATATTGATCTGTGTAATTTTAGCTAAATTGATCTTGCCTGCACAGTAACTGTCATAAACAATGTTAATCTGTAATTATTCAGCAAGGTAAATATCTAGGTTATGTATGTAACCTCCATTTCCTGATGGAGGGAACGAGACATTGTGTCGAAGAAGCGACACAAGGGGTATCTCTTGAGCGCCGAATATGCCTCTGATCTATGAAAAAAGGCCAGCTCCCTACTGGCCCCGGGTGGGCCAGTAGGGAGCACAGCACCTGTGCAAGAAGGCTCACTGGGGGAAATGCGTACTTGCGCAGCCCCGAGGGCCAGTTGTGTACCAGTGCGTCTGCCCCGAGGGGAGCCTCTGTTCGGACATACCAGAGCGGGCAGTGGGAGGTCTCTCGGGAGGCAAACAGGTCTACCTGGGCCTTGCCAAATCGTTCCCAAATCAGCTGGACCGACTGGGGGTGAAGCCTCCACTCTCCACCGGGCAAGCGTTGTCATGACAGTCAATGAGGTTGCTGGGATAAAGCGGATGGCGTGTACTGCGGTAAAGCAGATGCCCACGAAGGGGGGTGGGGGCCTGGCAAACTGAATTGCATAACCGAGTCGGATGGTCCGGGCCAGCCAGCGTGATGGGTTGGGAAATGAAAGCCATGCATCAAAAAAGCCAAGGCAAATGCTATAAATTCAACAAAAGATTCTCCTCCCGGCCCTCCACCGGAGGACGAGTGGTCTGCTTACCAGCTCAGTTCAGCCACAGATGACGTTCCTGGACCACGAGTGTGGCCATTGCCTGCCCGAGTGACTGCGCTGTGACCTCCGTGGCTCTGAGGGCGAAGTTGGTCGCTGAGTGCAGTTCCTGCAGCACGTAGGGATCAGGGCTATCCTTGTGCAGATCTTTCAGTGCCTTGGCCTGGTGGACTTGCAGGAGGGCCATGGCATGCAGGGCGGAAGCGGCATGTCTGGCGGCGCTGTAGGCTTTAACTGTCAGTGAAGACGTTGTCCTACAGGCCTTGGAGAGAAGCACAGGGCGACACCGTCAGGTGGTAGGGTTCCCGGGGCACAGGTGGAGTGCAACAGCCCTGTCCACCTGGGGAATCGCCGTGTACCCGTGGGCCGCTCCGCCGTAGAGGGTAATAAGAGCGGATGAGCGGGTTGCTTTGTGACGAGTGGAGAGGAGTGCCCTCCACGAAGACGTCAGCTCATCATCATGCACTTCCGGCTGTGAGCGGCGCGGAGGCCCCAGGAACCAGTCATCCAACTGCGATGGCTGTGGGGAGGACGGAGGGTTCCAGTCCAGCCCCCCGCTGGGAGTAGCCCGGACAAGCATGCCGGACATCTGCGTGTCAGCCTCAGCCTGGGCATGCTGGCCCGAAGGTGGCAGCCCAGGGGAGTCATCCGCATCAGACGCCGCGCTCTCCGATGCAGCGGCGAGCTCATCCACCTCGAGGTCCAGAGGATAGGCAGGCTGGCTTTGAGGCAAGCCGCTGTTGCCTCGAGCACGGACGAGAGTCAACGAGTGTGCTGGGGGGTGGGTGGTCTGAGGTGGCGTACCCGGCGGAGCTGCACCCACTGCTGTTCCCAGATCGCCTCCATCGCCAGCCGCATCATCCTCAATCCTGTGGGAAGGAGGAGCAATGCGGGGGGTGGCTGGAATGGCGTGCTTTCTGTTGAAAGCGAGCCGCGACCGCAACGTTGCCATGGTCATGCCCTTGCAATGAGAGCATGAGCCATCCACAAACGCTGCCTCGTGTGATCTCTGCCAGACACACGAGACAACGCCTGTGGCCGTCTGAAGCGGAGAGCACTCTACCGCATCCAGGAACTAAAAAGACGCGTCCCAAATGCCACTGTGTACTGCTCTTTTAGAGGAAAATATTTAGAAGGAGAAAAGCCACTGAAGTGCGCCGTAGATCCAACAGCAGGGAAGCGCCAGAGGAACAGGAACAGGTGTGTGCATGCACGACCATCGGCTCTGAAGAATATTTCTGAATGAACTTGACGTATTTCCCCGGGGGTGGGGTATGCAAATACTGTCTGCCAACTTCTCATTGGCCTTTTTTCATAGATCAGAGGCATATTTGGCGCTCAAGAGAGACCCCTAGTGTCGCTTCTTCGACACAACGTCGAAGTGAGTGACAGACGGGGAACAACAATATCACATGAAATGAATGCTAGACAATGTTCAAGATAATGCAAAAGAGTGTAACTTAACTTGGTTATACAGAAAATATTTACATTCTATTATTATAAAACAACAGCGCATCTATAAATCAAAATGACAGTTGTGATGGAATCATATCAACACTGAATTGTGTCAACATATTTGTAATAATTATAAACAGCTACTGTCATACACCAAATTTAGCTAACAGCTATTGATAAAGCTGGCTAGCTAGCTAACGCCGACATAGGCTATCCTATAAATACAGTCAATGTATCTTGCAAAGAAAAGAGATTACTTCAAACAACAGTCTCGCATAGTCAGACCTATATCCACACTTAGTTCCTGTTCCAGCACTGGAGAGTCAAATATAATATGCAGTCTCAAAGTTTGTAGTAAAAGAATCACAACTGTGTAATTTTAATTATGCTACCTCATCTGTCAGCATGATGCCGATGAATCATGTTGTCTCTTTGTATGTTACGTCATTGTTTTGGCCGATGTTCGCATCCCTATGGAGTGTGTGCATGAGCACGAGCAACAGGTAGTTGTTGCAGTTCACTTAATGGCTACAGATGTCATTAATAATAAGGGTTTCTGAGTCTTACATACTGCACCTTTAAATTAATAAAACAAAAGATATACATTAAAAAAAAAAAAGTGTGTTGGACATTTTCTGCTTGTAAAACTTATAAATATTTCCATAGTTAGTGTGATGAACTACACCTGTGTGAACTTGAGGGAAACTGACTTCATACTTCCAGTAAAAAAGGGCATCCATTTGGTTAAAATTAAAAGAAAAAAGCCTCAATAACGAAAATTTCTAGTATAGTTTGAAAATGCCAATTGGTTTGATATTTATTTTTCTAATGCAATGAAACTCATACATTTTTAAATGTGATCCAAATGTGTCCAAATACATTTTAGAGCCACTGTCTTTGATTAGTGCAGGCAACATCTACTCACTTTTGTGCATTGGTGTTACTGTAATTTTTCTGGTAGTCTACTTTATACAACTGCCTTACTGTAGACCTGTCATGAAAAACAAACAATGGCATCTAAGTGTTTTAACACATACAAAACACTAATGTTGAGTGTTAGTCAATAACTAACATAAACTGACCTGCTGAGCTCTTTATGGGTGTGCGAGGGCCGCTCCTGTTGGTGTGCGCACAGGTTATGTGTGTGTTCTCGCAGGTTATGCGTGTGTGTGAGAAGTTCCTGGTTGTGTTGAAGCGGATGGCTGTACTGGGTTGAGAAAGATCGGAGTTGTTGCACACACACCAGTAACAGGTAATAATCGGGATGGTCTGATTCTGTCTGATGCAACAGATTCTGCAAAACATACACACATCTGCTGAAGTTGTACACTGATTGGAAAGTTTTAAGGTTGCAAATACACACACATGCTGTCAGATGGTCACTTCTTTAAACAACACACAACCACTAATAATTTCAAATGTGCCTAAATATGCTGTTAGTATGAGAATAAAGATACATTTGACTACCTGCAGGAGTGTATGATATTCTGGTATACGCTGAACAGGCTGTAGAAGCAGAAAGTGCAAAGATGGGCGTGTCTCATCTCCTGTGATGTCACTCTGGATGAAAACATACAACAAATCAGAAAGCATGTAGATGTAGATTCATCTCAGCTAGAACTGTGTGCTGTCATTGAAAATGGAATGTTGGTAAATTAAGATCATTCATGGAAACAAAGAAAAACAACATGAATTTTGTCAAATAGATATTTGCTAGGGTTGTTTGCACAGACTAAATTTCTTTAAACATGCAAGTGAGGGTACAGATATATGTATGTTGAGTTTCTCTGAACCTCAGATTGCTGTAACATATTTCTCTCTATAGACAGTAACTATATTACAAATAAGTTCAAAAATATCCAATGAGTAAAACATTTTTAAAATGTCCATAAGTGTTTTCCAACTTTGTACTATTTACATAATTATACTGTATATTTTGTATATTATATACCAGCCTATTACAACTATTTTATACAAAAACATACAATGTAATGTAACGATGTAACATGCAATGACAACATATATGTGTGTGTGCATACCTCCAGTAAGCTGTCAGATTTTGTAGAGGAGATCATACTGACAACAGACAAACATTCAGGCAGCTCCCTTAAATATGATACATAGTGATCCAGAAAATCACTCTGCAAACACGACAAGATAAAAACAATTCAGAAAATCTAGTGAACTTTATAGCGACAGTATAAGAGAAGTCTGATTAGAAGAGGCATTATTACATGATAATTATTCATTTATTATTCATTTGTTTTAAAACCAATTGTATGACACAGAGGGAACCTTGTCTTAACTGCAAAGAATTTTCTGGGTTCAATACAAGTTAAGCTCAATTGATAGCATCTGTGGCATTATGTTGACTACTACAAAAAAATATTTCTACTCGTCCTTCATTTATTTAAAATAAGCAAATTCGCATATACAGTAAGCCACTTAAAATGGTGAATGGGGCCAATCCATAAATGTTAAAATCATTTAGAATAGAGATATGATCGCAATTAAAACGTGTTCCTCAGATATAATGATTATGTTTTGTACATTTGAAACAATGTGTAAGTGCCTTTCTGTAACCATTTAAAAAAAATAAACGAGGAACGGGTCAAAATTATTTTCTGTGGTAACATTACGCCTCAGATGCTGTTAGCTGAACTTAACTTGTAATTAACCCAGATCAATCCTTTACACATTCCTCTTTGATTCCTTGGCCTTGTTTATTTGACCTAAGGTATGTTTATCAATTTGTCATGGTTCATCAGTTTGAATTGCTTTCTCAGAGAAATAGTTGTTGTTACTTCTTTGCTGGTGAGCCTTAGAAATACATCTCCCATTATGCCGTGCCATTGGCTCTTCAAAACTCTCTCCTGGAGGAGGTGCAGGAGCTCCAGGTGCTGCTGAATCAAGAAACGCAGAGAAGGAGGGAAAAGCCTGAGAGAGAGAGAGAGAGAGAGAGAGAGAGAGAAATTCAAACATTTTTAATGGAGAAAAAACTACTGAGTGCACCTCTAACTGTATTTCACCCTATGAATGTGTGAGAGACTTCCATAGTTACCGTTTGTCATGGAGGTTTGCATTCTCTGAGCCATTAAAAGTGATGTTGGCCTTTAAAAGAAGTGAGAGATATGACACATAGACTCTCTCAGATTCCAACAGCTCCAGTGCTGCTGTCTGCCTTTGAGCTGTGAAAATACACATTTTAAACTTTTCATTCATGTATGTTTGATTTTAAGCCTATATGCTACTGTTGTCTGAAAAGTTGCCAAAATCAACGCATTTAAAATGTAGTCTTTCTCTTTCAGGAAAATAGACCAAAAATAATGACGACTAGCTGACTAGCAAATAGCAATTGTGTTCGGATTCTTGAGATATGGGACAAAACATGTTTTGAATCATAGTTTTTATTTTTAAATACTAAATACATTTGAAATGGATTGTAGACAAAGTTTCAGATAACGAACCACGAAAGGGAACGGGTTTTTATAAAAATGCTATTTCAGAAAATAGACATTTATTCACTTAGACTTACTAATAACGTACATCTTACTGTTATTTGTGTCAACTCCATCAGACACACTAAACAGCATGCTATTTTAATTTGATCATCCAAAAAGAGAGTAAGTCTTTAATTATCTAATAATGGTGTTCAACAAAGGAGTAAAGTGATGAGATACATTCTATTATTTTTTTCTGTTTCCACAAAATTATAAAAAATATCTGACAGAGTTGATGAAAAGTGAGGAAACAACTAAGCAGTCTTGTATGGAAAATAGAATTTAAAGTTGACTTCATATATTGTTTGATACCTTATATATATAAATTACCTTTCATTTGATATTTATAAATATGAATTTGTTGCATTGTGACATCATGCTGAGGACAGGTTAAATTACATGTGCTCCCAAGTATAGAGAATGCATATCACAAAATTATTAAAAAATATAAATAATAAATGCCCTGAGTAGACACATTTCCTTTACATTTAACTTTACCAGTATTTTTATTATTATTAATTTCTTGATTTTTAGTATAAAGAGGACTTATGTTTTGTCCCTCAAGAATCAGTGCATGGTTAATGGCTGTGAGGTAAACTAACGGCTATTGGCTATTTAAAAAATAAAGAAAGAAAGAAGACATTGTATATGTCTCACCCAAACTAATAGTTTCAATAGAAAATAAATCATATTTTTGTAAAAACACTCACTTGAGTTGTTCAGCTCTTTCAGATCTTGGCTGTTTTTTCTTTCTCTCCACACCGGAGACTTTTTTTGGCCAGCACTGTCATGCTCAGGATGAGAATCTAACCATAAAAACACCCTCTGTATTTATCCTATATAGTCCCATATATTCATTTCTGTTATCTTAGACACATGTGTTTATAATACAATTTACTGTATATTATAGTTGAAGTAGTTTATAATGTATTCAATCACATAAGTGTCTGATTGTACTTTGCAGTACTCACTCTGATTGGCCGACAGGCTGCTGATGTAATGTTGAATGAGACTGAGTGCTGTTTGGCTGGACAGAGAGGCATGACCATCCACTGACCCCTCCCCCCTCAACTCTTTCCTGCCAATGATACAGCATCAACTTTCCATTTTTGTTTAAATATTTCTATATACTTGATTGAGAAATGGACATATAAGGCAGGGAGTCTTTATCTCTAATGTTTTATTTTTGCATTTGATCTTCAAATGTACAGGACAAAATAGACTATAGAAATACATTGTAGCCTAAAGTACCATTTTGACATAAGAAAGAGTGTAGCACCTGTGTTGTTTGCTCTGCATGATGTCCAGGTCTCTTTGTAGGTCTTTTTGGTTGCTCCTGGCTTCAGATAGCTGCACTAGAGCAGTACTTATTTCTTCCTGCACCACACACACACACATATATATATATATATATATATATATATATATATATATATATATATATAAAAAGAAACGTCCTCTCACTTTCAACTTCTTTTATTTTTAGCAAACTTAACATGTGTAAATATTTGTATGAACATAAATATTAAACAACTAAGACATAAACTGAACAAGTTTCACAGACAAGTGACTAACAGAAATGGAATAATCGGTCCTTGAACAAAGGGGGGGGGGGGGGGGGGCAAAATCAAAAGTAACATTCAGTATCTGGTGTGGCCACCAGCTGCATTAAGTACTGCAGTGAATCTCCTCCTCATGGACTGCACCAGATTTGCCTGTTCTTGCTGTGAGATGTTACCCCACTCTTCCACCAAGGCACTTGTAAGTTCCCAGGCATTTCTGGGGGGAATGACCCTAGCCCTCACCCTCCGATCCAACAGGTCCCAGACGTGCTCAATGGGATTGAGATACGGGCTCTTCGCTGGCCATGGCAGAACACTGACCTTCATGTCTTGCAGGATATCATGCACAGAACGAGCAGTATGGCTGGTGAAATTGTCATGCTGGAGAGTCAAGCCAGCATGAGCATGCAGGAAGGGCACCTCATGAGGGAGGAAGATGTCTTCCCTGTAACGCACAGCGTTGAGATTCCCTGCAATGACAACAAGCTCAGTCCGATGATGCTGTGAAACACCGCCCCAGACCATGGCGGACCCTCCACCTTCAAATCGACCCCGCTCCAGAGTACAGGCCTCGGTGTAAATTTAATTCCTTCGACGATAAACTTGAGTCCAACCATCACCCCTGGTGAGACAAAACCACGACTCATCAGTGAAGAGCACTTTTTCCCAGTCCTGTCTGATCTAGCGAAGGTGGGCTTGTGCCCATAGGCGACATTGTTGCCGGTGATATCTTGAAAGGACCTGCCCTACAACAGGCCTACAAACCCTCAGTCCAGCTTCTCTCAGCCTATAACGGACAGTCTGAGCACTGATGGAGGGATTGTCCATTCCTGGTGTAACTCAGGCAGTTGTTGTTGCCATCCTGTACCTGTCCCGCAGGTGTGATATTCGGATGTACTGATCCTGTGCAGGAGTTGTTACACGTGGTCTGCCACTGTGAGGAGGATCAGCTGTCCTTCCTGTCTCCCTGTAGGTACTGTCTTGGGCGTCTCAGAGTACAGACATTGCAATTTATTGCCCTGGCCACATCTGCAGTCCTCATGCCTCCATGCAGCATGCCTAAGGCACGTTCACGCAGATGAGCAGGGACACTGGGCATCTTTCTTTTGGTGTTTTTGAGAGTCAGTAGAAAGGTCTCTTTAGTGTCCTAAGGTTTTATGACTGTGATCTTAATTGCCTACCGTCTGTAAGCTGTTAGTGTCTTAATGACTGTTCCACAGGTGCATGTTCATTAATTGTTTATGGTTCATCGAACAAGCATGGAAAACATAAAGTAAACATTTTTAAAAGTAAAAAAAACTTTATTTTTTTATTTATTTTTTTTTACAAAATTATCTATAAAATACAGTGTCCTGAAAAACGGATGTTTCTTTTTTGCTTTTTTTGCTATATAACTATGTAAATGCTTACTAAAATTACATAGTTTATGTAACATTATGTCCACACAAGGTAAGTAAAACTAGGAAAATGGCTTGAAAAACACACTAAATAACGTCTTTAAAAAATCTATTGGTGCAACAAGGTTTGGGTAAGGGTTAGATTTATTGGTAGGAGAATAGAAAATATATTTAGCTCAGTATTATACCATAAAATGGAAAATCTCCACCTTTATAAAAAAACAAATGCCCAATGTGTGTGTGTGTGCGTGTGCGTGCTAGAACCTGTAAGGTGTTAAGAGTGTTTCTGAAAGACAGGATCTTTTCACTGGTTTCTTGCTGATAGGTGGAGAATTTCTCCTCCAATCGGCTGTAGCATTGTTGTAGAGTGGCAATATCTCCAGCCATGTGTTCAACTCCTGTATTTAACTCCAACCACATTGCCTGAAACTGAAGCAAGTGGTCAGAGGTCAATCGACGCAGAGTAGAGAGAGGGAAAAGAGAGAAAATTAGGAGGACAAAGTTAATCAAACGAGAGTAGCCTCAAAGCAATAGAATCAGGGAGGTACAAGTTAAATATAGGTCACACTCTTCCTATTAGCAATTCATTGTCTCAATGAGTTCTACCTTCTTTACAGGAGTGATCTGTGTCTAAAAGAGTGTCAATTAAGGGATTAATAAAATGTTTTATTTTAAACAGATAATGAACTGAAACACACACACCCACACCAAAGAATACAACATCATGTGAAAGCTATCCCAGAGAGAAAGAGAGAGAGAGAGAGAGAGAGAGAGAGAGAGAGAGAGTGAGAGAGTGAGAGAAAGAGAGAGAGAGAGAGAGTGAGAGAAAGAAAGAGAGAGAGAGAGAGAGAGAGAGAAAGAGAGAGAGAGAGAGAGCGAGAGAGAGAGAGAGAGAGAGAGAGAGACGGCAATATAGATAGTGATACAGCCCTCGTTTCATTGTCCATATTAAATGTGACATTTTACCTGAAGAAGGTCTATGGCGTCAGTGTCGTCACCTGCAGGAACACACAAGCACACACTTTCATCAAAAACACAGATGGCATACACATAAATGTAATAATTGAAATACTTATGCACTACTAAGAAGAAAGAAAACTATATCAAAGGTTTCATGGAACTCAAGATTAATGCACATTAAAAAGTATGATGGAAGATCTACAACATCACAAGCATTTTTATAGACTAACCCAAACCTCTATGAAAAGCTGTGTTTAGACTGGTTAGTTATCTACAATGTTGTTTACCCTCTATTTTGCCATTCTCCATGATCTGATGTTCTTCCAGTTCCAAATCCAGTATTGTAGTTTCAGATCCTCTTTAGTATGGATCCTTCATTGTTGAGTTTCCTGGCTCAACACCTGGCTGATTATCAAATGAACAGATGAAGCATCACAAGTTTTGATGTTGTTCGAAGTGACAGAAAGCATAGAGCTCTCTAATTCTGTGGAACTTTTTGGGTCTATCACTTCTCTTTCCTTCTCTCTCTCATCTTAAGCATCTATCTCTTCCCCTCCTCTTTGAAACATGTGAGACTGATTGAGTACAAAAAGGCGCCTTGTTTTACAGTAAGTGGATGGATAAAGGGGGAGAGAAAAAGACAGAGACGTCTGTTGGCATTTTTTTTTATAGCTCAGAATCAGACGATTAAATTTCCTCCTCAACCTTTAAGACCAATTTTCTATTTTACAATGAACTCTGGAAAGGATTTTGTAGACATATGAACAAAAACACCCTCAAAATTAGTGTCATAAACTCCAAATTTTATTGAGGTGCCAAACAATGAAACAAATAAAACACCTACATGAAAGTTTCAGTAAAGTACTCAGCACAACATCTTGGCTCTTGCTTTCCAGAGCACTAGTTGTCAATCCACTAGTTGGCTTCCTTTAAAGTTAAGTTCCACATCTAATCAATCACAATGTCTTCAGATTGACTTAAATTACAGACTGTGATTGTGCTTCCAGTTGAAAAAACTGCTTAAACTAGCCTAAGAGGACTTTGCTGGTCTTAACTGGTTCTAGACTCATTTTGGGCACACTGGGAGACCATTCATCTGACCAGCTAAACCAGCTGAGCACCATCTTAGTCATGCTGGGAGACCAGCTAGACCATCTTAAACCAGCTAAGACCACAGGCAGTGTTTAAGTGAGCACTTCTGATCCACAGAAAACACATTCTCGCACCAGAGGACAGGAAATTGAGCTCCACTGTCTTAAACAACTCCTGACTTTTCATCACAGTCATAAGCTCAATTGCTTGTGCATGCTTATGTAATTTGAAGATGCACTCCATAGATGCCTAGGAGATGTAAGCTTCTCAGAAGAACTCACCCCATCAACAAAACAAAGTACTGATTCTTAAGCGTTGTAAGTGCGTACATGTGTTCTTGCTGTTTAGTGCATACTGGAACTTAAGTTGTTTCAACCCTATAATAGGTCACATTGATGCCTCAGAGCTGCTTACTGTGTATCCAGCAAGATATAGCACAATGATTTCATGGACAGTAATTCTTAGTGATTTGCCTCAAGTTGAATCAAGCACTCACTCAATAGATTAGGTGCTGTAAAATTCAAAGGTTTTTTTTTTTTTCTGATAAAATGCCTTTCTCAAAATGCTTATTAATAAAGAGAAAATTAGTCCAAAAAGATCCTTGTTCAAAAAAGCAGTCACTTCTGTAATCCATTTTATGCATTCTTTAAAAATTCAGAGCTTCAGATTTAGTTTTTCCCATCAAAGATCATATAACCTTTAAGTGAATGATGAACATTGTCATCTAGTTAAAAAAAAATAGAAAATGGATGGAAAATTACAAAAGAGTTTTGTTGTATTACTTAAAATGACGTGTGTTTGTGTGTGCATCAGTGCATGCTAATTGTTGGCTTTATGCTTCAGTCCTAGTGCTGCTTTCTTGTGAGAGATTCTGATCCAAACAAGCCCTTGTGAATCGGTGAACTCCCAGTCACCTTCAAACCTAAAAAACAAATTAAAGATGACCCACTGCTGACACTTTGTCCCATCAGGAAAACTGTAAATTCCTTTGCCATAATACATGCTGTCTCTGAACAAGCCATTGTATATAGCCCCTGACAGGTGAGTAAGTGTTCCACTGCCATTCATCAAGTAGGTACACATAACAACAGCATTGAAAATGATATTTAATTGAGGTAGTGTCCACATGCCTGGATCTCATTTCATACACTTGCACTAATCGAGTCTGTACATCATTGACCCAGCAGCCCAGCACAAATCTTTTGTGTACATGTCTGTTTTCCTTATTCAAAGATGATATTCCAGAAATAGACACCTTATTATTGTCCTAGTCCCCAGTGTATGTAACTCCAGAGGTTGATGTCTGTGTGCCAAACCCTTTCCTTATCACCACACCATCTGAGGCTGGAGAGAACTCTCCTTCTAAACACAAACACAAACATACCTGCCTGCGAGTATTGACGCTGACTACCACCCCTGAAGTCGCAAGTTGGAATGCAGGTTGTGTTGAGTTACTCTTGCCAGGTCTCCTAAGCAAACACATTGGCCTGGTTGGTAGGGAGGGTAGAGTCATATGGGCTAACCTCCTCTGTTGTTATGATGTGTGGTACTCGCTCTCGATGGGGTGCGTGTTGAGTTGTGCATGGAGGGCATTACAAATTGGGAAGAAATTAATACAGAGGTTAGAGTGAGGTAAACTTTCACAGACATGTCAAAAGCTGACAGTAAATGCACAATATGTGTCTCCATTTGGAAAAATGTAAGTGATTTTAAGTGATGTAGTGTCTAAAACAAAGACAAACAATATAAAATCAAGATGACCTGTGTTTTATAGTAACAAGTTCATAAGTAACAATAAATAGAGCATTTTTCAATTCAATCTCTCGCTTTTCTAAAAGAAAATACATTTGTGTGGCATTGTTTAACAAGTAAAAATACATACATGCTATATCTTCCCAAAATATGCTTTCTCTGCATCTGTCACACACAATTACACCACACATCTTGACATTTAATTAAATATGTTTACTAGACATGGTGCAGTGTTTAAAAGACTTTATAAAACACCAAAATGTAGCAGATTGTTAGTTCTCTCTCTCTCTCTCTCTCTCTCTCTCTCTCTCTCTCTCTTTCTAAATTTAGCATACACTTTAAACTAGATCACGATTTGTTTTCATTCACCATGACAACAATGCAACAACTCTACGTCTCCTGATTGGTATTGAATGATGTGCCGCCTTTACACGCGCATGCTCAATCTCCCGACCCGGAAGTTATTTGAGAGCAGATCCAGCGTATTTGTAGTAAGGCAACTCCGTGTCAACGTGACTAAAGTAATTAACATTACTACTTAATTTCTACCTTACAAATCCACTTAATGCACGGTGACAGCAGTGTTAATGGCGACGAGCATGTTAAAGCATCAAATATTGAAAAAATGTTTAACGGAAATTAATTATTTCTGCCCCTCCCAACTGAGTGATTGCAGTGTCATATTAAGTGTCTTCCCTCTTTTAGAAGTTTAAAACTAGATTCAGTGTGGATTAAAGGAGTTAAGCTCATTCGACAGCATTTGTGGCATTATGTTGTTTACCACAAAAATATATTTCGACTCGTCCCTTTTTTGGTGGCAAACTTTGGTTAGCAATTAGGCTTCGCTGGAATTGAATGAGGCCAATTATTTGGAGGGTGTAAAGGTCGAAATGTGAAACTTATTAATTTTTAAAATCCCTTACATGAATTCTTCTGTTAAAACCAATGAATTATTTGAGATATAAAGTTGTTTTAATCATACATTTTTACAGTAGTTTTAGGGTCACTCTAAAATGTCTAACATTAAATGTCTCACGCAGTCTTGTGTTACCTCTATCTAGTGGTATTTTCATGTTTAATGTGGATTGTAAATGTTGCACATTTTATAATATAGGGTGAATATGGGTAAAGTGACAGAGCATTTAAACTTAAGCCACAGTTTATCCACTTGTATTTCCTTAAATGATTATAAATCATTGTTAAACTAAAACTTTGAGTAAACAATTAAAGGGATAGTTCACTCAGATATTAAAGTTCTCACCCTCGTGCTATACCAGTTGTGTTTGACTTTCCTTCTTCTGAAGAACACAAACACATTTTTAGAAGAATAGCTCAGCTCTGTAAGTGAATGGTGATCAGAACTTTGATGTTCCAAAAAAGCACATAAAGGCTTTTTATTTTAGTTTAGTTTTTTTGGAGTTATGAAAAAGTTTCTGTTTTAGTTAACAAAAATGATCTTAGTATACGTGTTAGTTTTCGTTAAGTATAATAACACTGGGTCCAAATCACTGAGATAAAAAATATTCACCATTCTGATGGTTGATGTGAACATTAACTGAAGCTCCTGACCCATATCTGCGTGATTTTATGCACTGCACTGCTGCCACACAATTGACTGATTAGATAATCGCATGTATAATTGTTGGTGCACGATGGGCTTCTGTATTTCTGTTACTGCTGATCTCCTGGTACTTTAACCCAGAACAGTCTCTAGAATTTACTCTGAATGGTGCCAAAAACAAAAAACATTCAGTGAGCGGCAGATCAATGTGGATGGAAATGCCTTGATGATGAGAGAGTTCAACAGAGAATGGCCAGACTGGTTTGAACTGACAAAGTCTACAATAACTCAGATAACCGCTCAGTGGTGAGAAGAATATTATTCTGAGATGCGGGTTGATGCTGTTTTGGTGGCACGAGGGGGACCTACACAATATTAGGCAGGTTGTTTTAATGTTATGGCTGATCAGTGTATATGTGCATATATTATAGCATTGCTCATGTGCTGTATTGAGTAGCCTAGTAATAAAATTGAAACCCCAATGACAACTCCAGTGGTTAAATCCATGTCTTCAGAAGCAATACAATAGGTGTGGTGAGAATTAGATAAATAATGAAGTCCTTTTTACTTTAAATCTCTACATTCACTTTCACATACTTTTTTTTTTATTTTAATTTTTTATCTATTTGCATTCTTGTGCATATCGCCACCTACTGGTCGGGGCGGGTCAAGTGAAGATTTCTTTAAGTATTATGTTAGTCGCCATTCACTTTGCATCTTTTTTTTCCATGGAATTGTGGCTTTAACAATATTATTAACCTAATTTAATTGTAGAGTAACTCTGCATAGTGGACATATCTATTCTATCTATGTTTAAAATACGTGCTCTTTCAAATAAACTGCTGTAATATTTGACTATTATCAGCATGAAGACCTTAAAAGAACCAGAACCAGTGCATTCTTTGGCCCTAAACAGTATAATTATGGTCAGACATAATAGGCTAAAGGCTGTGTTTTAAAACCTCTTCAGCAGCCTACCTAGAAAGCATTTAAGGGCTTCGCCGGTGAGGTCGCCAAAATTGTACACAAACGTTAAAGGAATGATTGCGCGCACTGTCCCTTTAAGAGCGTCAGACATCATCCACTACCAGGAGAAGCAGCAGGAGTGATTTCCTCCCTGCGCCACAAAATGTAACGGCTCACTGTACACACAAGACGAACTCATGGCTAAAGAGTGACTTTACAAGAGTTAAACACACCGTGGGCTATTATTGTGGCCCGGTAGTGTTTTACGGCGTGGGTAGAGAGAATATTAGTAAGGATGGCGGCAGATGTTGATAAAACTAACCCTGGAAAGCCAAAGAATGAGCATGAAGATCGCGCGTCTCCATCCCGCACACCCGACCGCTCACGTTTCAAGCAGACGCTCTCCACCTTATTGATGATCGCTGCTGTTCCGCTTATTGGCTTCTGCGTTAAGTATTACCAGGACAATCAGCTGCTGAAACGACATGTAAGTTAACACCAGTCTTGATTCGTAACGGAGTGATTTTATGACTCGTAAGAGATTTAGCGCGAATTTCTTAAACTACTTTGTTCTCAGTAAATGTATTAAAACTGCTACTGTTATTACTCGTATTCTAAAGCCATGTTACCACTATAATTGTGTATATTACATGTATTCAGTTGTGAACATTCCTGCGACTCATTCTGTTGTTGAAGTATTAGGGGCCGTTCATATCAAAGCGTTCTTGCGTACGTCCGCGCTATATTCCCAATTGTTTCCTTTGTAAACAAGACCGTTGCGCCGCATTTCGCTGTTTTCGTTTCTTTTTTAGCTTTTAAGACGCCGTGTCAAGTGAAAAAAAAATACGTATTTTCTATTCGTTGCGTTTTGCTTTTTATCGTAAGAACGTGTTTGGTCTGAACGACCCCTTAATAATTATGCACTGGTCTTTTGCCACGTCCTCTGTTGGTATTTGAGAACAGTAAAGTTGCATCTGTTGCCCCAACCGCCTGCTGTTTCATGAGGGTGAGATAATTGCCACAGCTGGGGTAATGCTGTTGGAACACCAACCCCCTCTTTCTCATATGTCAGAGTCACGTCCAACATTAAACAGAGACTCTCCTGCTCTTCCTCTCTAGCTATGTTTAATTCAGAAGCAACATAAAATGTATGTCAGGAATTCAGTTAAGAATTGACAGATGCAGGCATGATTGTGTCTTGTTGCCTTGGGGCAAGTATTGTGCTGTTTTTTTCATTGATGAGAACTGCCTGAGCGTGATAGATGTGGGATAGTGCATGAGTTTTTTCCCATTTGTTTTGTGTGTTGTAGGAAGCAGCATTGAATGCACTGGGGGCAGATGGACTCTTTTTCTTCTCATCCCTGGATGCAGATCATGACCTCTATCTCAGTCCAGAGGAATTCAAGCCAATTGCAGAAAAACTCACTGGTACCTTTATTGTCTGTTTTCTTTTAGCAGTAACATTAATTTTCCTGACAAATATTGCATTTTTAAGTAGAATTAAAAGAATCTTCCATGTTCAATACAAGTTAAACTCCATCAACAACATTTGTGGCATAATGTTGATTACCCCCAAAAATAATTTCAACTCCTCCCTCCTTTTCTTTAAAAAGCAAAAATCATCGTTACAGTGAGACACTTGCAATGGAAGTCAATGGGGCACATTTTTGGACCGTTTCAAGGCAGAAATGTGAAGCTTATAATATTATAAAAGCACTTGCATTCTGTTAAAACCGGTGTATTTTTATTTTAATTACATTATTTTAATTGTATTTTTGGCAGGATTACATGGCTTATGACAGGATGTCTTCATGGCAACAAAGTTGTAACATTGTAAATAACTTTACAAAGAAAAGTTTAGCGATTTCCTAACTAAAATCACATTAATATGCATATTGTTTACGTCATGTGGCTATACTTTTGAAACAGTGAGTATTTAAATTTTTACTGATTGGCCCAATTCACTTCCATTGTACAGAAAGTGCCTCACTGTAACCCAGATTTGTTATTTGTTTTTATTTATTTGTTTTTTTTTTTAATTAAAATTGAGTCGTCGTTATGCTGTCGATTGGGCATAACTTGTATTGGAGCCAGAATATTCCTTTAAGATTGATATCCTCCAACACTGTTAAAAACTGAAAGTCAGATATGAGTTTTCAAACTATGCATTGTTTATTGTTGTAATCCCAATTTCCATCTCTGTTGCCTGAAGGTGTGGCACCTCCCCCAGAGTTTGAGGAGGAGACACCACATGATCCAAATGGAGAGACGCTGACGCTACAGGCCACAATGCAGCCATTACTGCTGGAAAGCATGACTAAGAGCAAAGATGGCTTCCTAGGGGTAATAATAACAAAAAAACTGTCCATAAACTGTAACCAATGTTGTGCATTGTTCAGCTTATTTCATAGATATACATATAGTGTGATGTTTTGTACAAATTGAAAAAATGGATAGATTAAAAGGTATTCAATACATGTTTATAAGGTAAATTCTGTGCATTTTCTGTTTCATCAGGTTTCTCACAGCTCTCTTAGTGGGCTGCGGTCATGGAAACATCCAGCTGTTCCTTCAGCTACGTTTTATGCCAGTCAGTTTAAGGTCTTCCAGCCACCCAGCAGTAAATCTGCCCCGGGCGACACATGGTGGATTGTTCCCAGCGAGCTGAACATCTTCACTGGCTACCTTTCTAACAACCGCTACCATCCTCCCACACCACGGGGCAAAGAGGTACAAATACACCAATAAATCTAGCAAGTGATAGCGAAAACAATTTCAGGAATTCAGGAATAGTGAGCTTGGCTTGGGGTCCCCCCCAACATACACGGGCCCCACCAAAGGTTGCATCCTAGTACAAGCCCTACAAGTCAGTATAAAACGTTGTCATTGCGTGACCAAGTATCACTATTTTGAGCAGTTTAGTAAACGCAATTTCATATTGCTTGGATTGAATTTGAATGAATCATGCTTTCTCTCTGCAGGTGCTGATTCACTCGCTGCTGAGTATGTTCCACCCACGGCCCTTTGTGAAATCCCGCTTTGCCCCACAGGGAGCTGTGGCCTGTATACGGGCCGTCAGTGACTTTTATTATGACATTGTTTTCAGGTGTGAAAAATACACTTTGAATTTCAGGGTTAAGCTGTGTGCTAACAAATGTGTGGGCTAGAATACAGGTTACGATAGAGACTATGACTGTGGGTCTACATTTACATGGTTGTCGTGTTAAAACAAGTATGTCAAGTTTGCAATCATTCATAATTAATGTGATTGTCTTATAATAGTACCCAGTAAAAATACACTACATCTCAATCACAGAATATCTGATTGTTACTTGTCCCTCATTTTATCGGTCATTCTCTCTGATCACTTAACGGTGCTTTGTAAAAATGTGTTTTTCAACTGTGAGCCTCAAATCTAACCATGATTAATGGAGTCTGATGTACTCCGTTACTAATTACAGAATCCATGCTGAGTTCCAGCTAAATGATGTTCCAGATTTTCCATTCTGGTTCACACCCGGTCAGTTTTCTGGTCACATCATCCTCTCTAAAGACGCTTCTCATGTGCGAGACTTTCAACTCTATGTCCCAAATGACAAGTCAGTGCTCTGTCCTCCTAACTCCTCATCCTGCTGTTCTAGTTTGAACAATTAAATCATGATCAATTTCATAGATTGAGAATGAACTACAAAGTTTTAAGAGAAAATAAATACAAACATAAGAGCACAAGCGTCCTTGTCGGAGGTGATGAGT
This sequence comes from Moxostoma hubbsi, assembly GCA_032164185.1. Taxonomy (NCBI): domain Eukaryota; kingdom Metazoa; phylum Chordata; class Actinopteri; order Cypriniformes; family Catostomidae; genus Moxostoma; species Moxostoma hubbsi. The sequence goes on from JAVLUX010000023.1 coordinate 14,691,827, forward strand.
GTGTGTTTGTGTATGGTAGAACTCTGAATGTGGACATGGAGTGGCTGTACGGGGCCAGTGAGAGCAGTAACATGGAGGTGGACATTGGATACCTGCCCCAGGTTAGTGCTCAGAATTATGCAGATCACGTTCTGTGGGTTTTGATTGCTGATTACAGTACATAATACTAAAATGCTTCAAATGACATTTTGCTGGATGATCATTCACTGTTTCATACTTCTGATGAATCAGTTTAAGTGTAAAGCATGGTAAAGAATTAAATGGGCTGTATATTTACAGATGGAGCTCAGGGCAGCAGGGCCCTCCACTCCCTCAATAATCTATGACGAGCTGGGGAACGTGATTGACAGCCGTGGGGAGGGTGGAGAGCCCATTCAGTTTGTGTTTGAGGAGATTGTCTGGAGTGCAGAGGTGAGCAGAGAGGAAGCAGCGAGACAGCTGGAGGTCACTATGTACCCATTTAAAAAGGTGAGTCTCATGATGCAATCCCCAACTTGATGATGAGGGTAAATTGTGTCAGTGATTGGTTTAATCTGTTATGTTCAGATGATGCTGGAATGTTTGCACTTCGTATTTTAATGCCATTGGTCTCATCAGTGGTTCTTTTCTTTTGAAGGTGCCATATCTGCCTTTCAGTGAGGCCTTCAGTAGAGCTGATACAGAGAAGAAGCTGGTCCACTCCATCCTGCTCTGGGGAGCCCTGGATGACCAGTCCTGCTGAGGTCAGGCACCTATTAATGGCGATAACAGCATTGAACTAGATGTATGCATTTGTGGGAAGGGTAAAGGTTGGGAATAGGGTTGAAATGACTGATATCCTTGCAGGGATACCAGAGTTTAACATAAGGGGCTGTTCAGACCAAACACATTCTTGCACTAAAAAGCTAGATGCAGTGCAACATGCTTGAGACATGCTTTTTAAAGTTGATGTTCCCTCTAATAAGACTGTCAATTTTGGGTGTGTGCCAAGCACTGACATTAAAATAAAACATACAGATGCAGTGCAATGAATAAAACCGAATGTGGGTGTCTGTAAAGGTTGAATCTCCTTTTAAACTGATGCAGAATCTACAAAATACCACACTCCTGAACGAGACGCTGAAAAAGCCGGGAGATGCGGCACAATGGTCGAAGACGTCTGTCTGTTGCATGCTTACATTGAAAAATATGCCTGTGTTTAGAGTGAACGGCCCCTTAGGTGAAGGTCTTTGGAGGTTTTTATTAGCACCTCGCTGTATGAGCATTAGGTAAGCACATACAGTACAACTGTATTTAATGAAGAAAAAAAAAAGAAAAAAAAAAGGTACTGCCGGCAAAAATAAAAAGGGGCATCCTTTAATATTTTACAATATTGTTAAGTGTGGGTTCTAGCAGTTCACACAATTGCATTAGATGAGCCTCTGAACTGAAAGAACTAGGGGTGTCCCGATATTGGCACTGATGCCGTGCTCATGTACTTGTACTCGTGAACATTCGTAAACATTCAGCCCACGTATTAAAATCATGTTATGTCCTAGTTAGATTTAACTGCAAAAGTTGCGATTTAATGAGATAAATATATAGTGTGCATGTAATTCAAATTTGAGCGCTTGTGAATTTGATTCTGAATTTGACAAATGTAGCAAATGACAGAAAACAGAGTGCAAATTCACATTGTAGCATGAGGCACATATGGAGTACATATTTTTCAATTAAATGGCAGTCTTTTGCAGTTTAATAATCACTGAGTCGGGTGCTTGGGTAAGCCTGGGCTGACTACCACCCCTGGAGTCACGAGTTTGAATCCAGAGTGCGCCGAGTGACTCCAACCACGTCTCCTAAGCAACCAAATTGTCCCAGTCTCTAGGGAGGGTAGAGTCACATGGGGTAACCTCCTCCGTGGTCACGATTAGGGGTTCTTGCCCTCAATGGGGCATGTGGTAAGTTGTGTCTGGATCACAGAGAGTAGCATGATCCTCCACATGTTGTGAGTCTCTGCGGTGTCATGCACAACTATCCACGTGATAAGATGCACAGATTGATTGCGTCAGAAGCAAAGGCAACTGAGACTTGCCCTCTGCCACCCGAAGTGAGGTGAGTAACCATGCCACCACGAGGACCTACTAAGTAGTGGGAATTGGGCATTCCAAATTGGGAGAAAAAGGGGATTAAAAACAAACAAACTTTTAATTCACTTTGAGTCATGTAGCGACCGGCTTTTCCAGAGTGGAAATCTGCCATCTTAACATCAGAGCTCCTTGGACAAAACACAGAAACACTTCAAAATAAAAGCTCAGTCAAAATTAAAGTTACATTTATAGGAAAAAAAAGATTGACAGAAATATCACTACAGTAAAGATATGTATTATTCACTGTAATACTAGTACTACTAATAATAATATTCAATCACTACTAATTATATTATACTTGAGCAGTATCTAACATCTGTGATACGGTTATCTGCAGCACTTTATTTGACAAACTATAACTCCAATGTTGTATTTTGTATTGTGTTGTGAGGTTCTGTATATAACCACTTCGAAAAAAATTATAATAATAATAATAATACAATATTATATTGAATATTTTCATTTGATTAAAGTTTTAATTAATTCATTTATTTAAACACCGTTTTGATGATAAAATGTAAATAAACTTTTGATATGGAGTTCAGAGAAAAGACCAGAAATAAAGTATCGGTGCTCGTTCTCAAAAAATGCTATCGTGACATCCCTATAAAGAACAGTTCTTGTTGAATTTGCAAAGTCTGTGAAAAAGAAAATGCTGTGGTTCTTCTAAGAAAGACTTCCTATACTCCTCGCCTTGTGTAACACGAGATCTTTAGTGGATGATCTCAGAAATTTGCCCAGAATTGATCGTCTCCTTCAGTGGATCGCCAAGCTGAAACCCTGTGAGCTCACTCGATTGAAAGAACAGTACTAATTTAAATCCTGAATATTCTCTTCCTCATTTCTGACAGGTTCGGGGCGGACTCTTCGGGAGACAGTTCTCGAGAGTTCGCCCGTTCTGGCCTTGCTCAACCAGAGCTTCGTCAGCAGCTGGTCTCTAGTCAAAGAACTGGAGGATCTACAGGTGAGGACTGTAGGGGCAAAAAATATATAATTGTGTTTGATGCCCAAGGATGATGCATACTTACAAGTGTACTACAAAATACATCTAGTATTTGTTTGGTGAGGGATTCATGCTAATTTAATGCTTTTCCATCATTAGGCTGATGAGAAGAATCTGGGTTTGAGTGAAAAGGCTCGTTTACATTTGGAAAAGTACACATTTCCAGTGGAGATGATGGTGGCGCTGCCCAATGGCACCGTGGTCAGTCTGCTTTTAGCTCTAGGCTTTTGACCAGTTGGTTTAATGTAAATGCCAATGTCTCTTCTTAAAGTTTCATTAAAACTGACTAATTTCTACAGGTCCATCACATCAATGCAAATAATTTCCTGGACCAGACATCCATGAAACCAGAAGAAGAGGTCCCAGCTCTTAGTTTCTCAGCAGGGTTTGAAGATCCCTCAACATCCACGTATATCCACTTTCTGCAGGAAGGACTTGAAAAGGCCAAACCTTTCCTGGAATCATAAAGGATGATTCTGGAAGGGAGTGTGTGTGAGGGAGAAGCTCAGAACGGACACCAAAATATCAGCTTTACTCTCCTCAGTCTGCTTTGAGAAAGGGTATGCAAAGGAGCGATCTAAGAGAGACAATACACACAGAAACCGAAAACCTTTCCTCGTTCCGAAAGCATCTGGTGAATGCATTTTCTTGTGCACGTCCGTTGGTCTGACACATTCCATATGTCTAAAAGTGCACAATGTAAAACTATTTTATCACAAGTTTAAAGTGTTATTTATCACCCTAATGAAGACTAGACCTTATTCAAGCCAGTGCCATATTTGATGATAGACCTACAATCTCTTCAATGGCACAAACTGTATAAAGCTCCTAGATCACATCTGATTTTCCACAGCTCATGTTGTCTGGTGTTTTTTGTATACTGGATGTTCTTGGAAAGATATTTTATCAATGTTTTGTCCGCGGAACGATCAAAAAACACTTTAAACTGCAGTACAGCCCATTGAAGAGACTAAGTCTATCCCTCACAGCCTTGTTGTCATTCTCATTAAAAATAAAAAATGCCGCTAGCGTGAATAAGGTCACAATCTGAAAGTAGTCATGTGATATTTATACAGCTGAAAATTCTGCAACATATTTAGTAGGATGATCTGTTGCTCAGATTACTGAAATAAAGCTTTTCAGCATTATATCACTGATATGGTTTTGACCACTTTTATACTTATGTTTCATTACAGACAACCTATTTGTTGCTTCTGTGTGGTTCTGGATGTGAACAGTGATGGCTGTGGCTTCCTGGATTAGGCAGTTTGTGATGGTCTGGTCTAAAAACCCAGTGAGGGTGAGGCCAGGCTTGATGTTGTTGTTTAAGTCTGGAGAAGCAACGCCTTTTGTTTCTGTCTCTGGACAGAATACTGGCACCATGCTAAAACACACAGCTGCAGGAAATATGCTATGGGCTCAAATTTATGACTGTAATCCACTTGTAAGGGGGAGATGTATAATGGTCTGCCATCTAGATGTTGTTTTAGATTTGTTTGTGTCTTTTTTTTATATGAAGCAGCAAAAAATTGTAAAATAATATGCCAAACTCTCTCTGACATGATTTTTAACTACCATATTTAAACAGAAACAGGAAGGAACACTATATGTATAACACAAATGGGCATAGTATTTACTGGTGCAATAGATTTGTTACTTAAATTTCTCATTTCTCCAACAATTATGTATGAAATAACACCCCTGTGACTGCAGTTTAGTGTAAAGGCAATTCTGTACATGTTAAATAAATACATTGTTTTTTTTTTAAATAAAATGAAGCGTTACTTTTATTGATCAGATATTTTATTAAGTTAAAGAACACTTGTAGATTTGACAGTGACATCATTTTCACATGCACAAATATTGCATTGGTCTTGTATGACTGAAAATTTTAATTTGTTTTAATGAGAATGTGCTATACAGATAACTTTGAACTGATGTTTTTACTAATATAATAGTTATTTACAGTAAAAGGCATCAGGTTACATATCCATCCACAAGCATACTTAAGACTATGTGGATGTCTCAGAAAAAAAAAAGATATGAAATCAAATAAGTCTCTCTCATGCAACTCTAAGGGGTTTATGTGTGGTTAGTTATTAAATGTTTTGTCTTAGTTTGGTTTTTGAGTGATGAGAAACATTTTCCATGTGTAAAAGTGCAGCTGTGGTTATAAACTAATTCAACTAACAGTGTTTATGACACTTCATATAGTTGATCCTGCACTTATAGGTAGGGATGTCCCAATACAATTGTTTTGAGAACGAGTTGGAGTATCAATACATCATTTTTGGTACTCATTTTGGGTATTTTATCAGCAAAAATCTTTATCCAAATAAAAATATAACCATTCATTTGCAACATATTGTATTATATATATATATATATATATATATATATATATATATATATTTATTTTTTTTTTTTTTTTTCAAATGAAGTGCTTATGTACAGAACCTCACATCACAATACAAAATACAACATTGGAGTCAAATAAAATGCTGCATAACAGAGCAACACAGCTGTGAGATACTGCTTAATACAATTACTACTGATTTATTATTAATAGTAGTATTACAGTGAATATTACATATATCAGCTGTCATCATTTTTTTCTATAAATGTAGCTTTATTTTGATGGAGCTTCTGTGTTGTCTTGACCAAGAAGCTCGGGTATTTTTGAGCTCCTTGAAGAGCACTAACATTATAATGGCAGCTTCCCTGTTTGTTGTGTAAATATGTTGTTTATTGTAAAGTGGTTTATGTCTCGTCACTGTCATTACTGCAATGTTGCTTGGAACTGCACACAAGACTTTCACCTACTGTTGCACTTGTGTACATAGTAGTGTGACAATAAAGTGATTTGATTTTGATGATTTGATTGATTCCCACTCTGGAAAAGCCAGTTGCTATGTGACTCAAACTGATTATGAAACCGTAAAAGACTGTTTAATTAAATAAGCATGTACTCTGTATGTGCCTTGCACTACAAAGTGAATTTGCGCTATGTTTGCTGTCATCTGCTAGAAAGCGATGCTCATGATTTTCCCTGTATAAGACAAGGAGGAGCTTGAAAAGGTATAAGTCAGCACAACACTGTCTCCACAAATTCACAAGCTCACATTTGAATTACATGCAAACAATATACAGTATTTATCTCATTAAATCACAGCTTTTGCGGTTAAATAATCTCACTAGGACATAACTTGATTTTAATTTGTGGGCTGAATGTTTATGTAATGACATTTGTCTGTCAGACGGTATCAGTTTTGGTATCAGAGCATTTTTATGAGTACCAGTACATGAGGACGGTATCGGACCCAATACCAGTATCAGTACCAGGACATGCCTACTTACAGGCAATTAACATGGATATTAAAGGTTCCTCATTACTTAAATATGCACACTGTAACCAGAGCTGCAGTAAATATGTATACCGCCAGATGGCACTTAGGTGCCACAATCAACCTTACTAATAAAAACACATGTGCTGCTCAGAAGAGTACACATAATCTTCTGTCATTTGGACAGCTTGTCTCCCACACTGTCACAGAATTTAGCACAAAGAAGCAGAATTTCTTGTATGGGAAGGCAAGTGCATTCATTCGGAATATGTGGGCTGATCCACTGGACTCGACTCGGCTGCATCTTAATCACAAGACAAACAGAAGGTTTTTTTTATCATGGTAGTAAGATGATAAGTACATTGAGCTTCCATCCATCTACATAAAACTCTTCCGTTTACAAACCTTCAGGCAGAATATTCACTGTTCATGCAGCATGTTAAAGTGTATGTTAAGTTTCTTTCCCTTCAGTCTTAATGGCCATATTGTCAACTAAATCATGATGTTTTTGGATCATTTACAGCATTTGTTGTGTCATCCAAATGTCCAGGCCTCCAAATCCAGAATCGTGAAGTCACTGGTCTCGGACAAGCTGCAGTTATTAAAGGTGAAACATGGACTGCTTCTGCCAAAATACAACCTCTCGTCCACCCACAGCCCAAAGTGACCACTGGGGCGAAAAAAGAGAGCACAAGAAAAATCAAGATTGCTTTTGCGAACCAAATTTGCAATCTAAATTCTTGAATAAGAAATATGCAACTCTGCATTAGACATGGGACCCAGCCCCCTTTAGATGGACTTCAGACAGAATATTTATAAGCATCTGATGTCAAACATTCTCATACCATCATACAGGCATCTTAAAGACTGACTATTAATATGCATCTACACATGCAAATGCGTGCATAATCCTGTACCTTCCTCCTCCAATGGCAAAAGAGTCCAAGTCTCCTTTGATGAAGAAAGAGTTCTCTCCAGTCCAGCGAAAGCACTGGAAGGAAACAGAATAGCAGGGAAGATCAAATGTGGAGTCAAAAGTCATTGTGGTTTTAAAAAATAGTCCGGGCTCAATATAAGTTAACCTCAATCGAATGCATTTGTGGCTGTTGCATGTTGATTAACAAAAATTTATTTTGACTCCTCCCTCCTTTTCTTTAAAAAAGGAAATATCGAGGTTACAGTGCGGCACTTACAATAGAAGTGAATGAGGACAATTTTTGGAGGGTTTACAGGCAGAAATGTGAAGCTTATCATTTTATAAAAGCACTTACATTCATTCTTCTGTTAAAATTATTTGAGCTGTAAGGTTGTTTAAATCGGCATTTTTATGGTTGCTTTGGGGTCCTGGAGTTTCACGCGTTTAGTTGGACAATCTGATGTATCTTTACACAGAAAAGATTAGTGAGCAATTTTATCAAACTAAAATCATGTTAACACACTTCTTGTTTACATCTTGTGGCTATACTTTTGAAACAGTGAGTATTTTAAACTTTACAGATTGGCCCCATTTACTTCCACAGTAAGTGTCTCACTGTAACACAGATTTTTTCTTTTTTTTTTTTAAGAAAATGAGGGGCAAGTAAAAACATTTTTTACAAATTTTCAACAAACAAATTTTTGTGACAATCAACATCATGCCACAAATGCTGCTGATTGATCTTAAAGGGATAGCGCACCCAAAAATGAAAACTCTCTCATGATTTACTCACACTCCTGGCATCCCACATTTGTATGACTTTCTTTCTTCTGCAGAAAAAAAGTTAAGATTTTTATAAGAATATTTCAGCTTTGTCGGTCCTTACAATGCAAGGGTGCAAAAACATTTGAAGCTTCAAAATTCACATAAAGGGAGGATAAAATTAATCCATACAACTCCAGTGGTTTAATCCATATGCTCAGACATGATATGATAGGAGTGGGTGAGAAAAAGATCAACATTTAAGTCCCTCCCTGCCAGTAGTTATAGATATGGATATGCACAAAGAATGTGAATCACCAAAAACAGGAGAATGTGAAAGTGAAGTGGAGATTGACTGAGCTGGGAGGAGAATTTATAGCAAAAAAGGACTTCGATATTGATTTGTTTCTCACCCACACCAATCATATCACTTCAGAAGGTATGAATTTAACCACCAGTCATCTAGGGTATTTTTATGTTGCCCATTTGTAGATTGTGGAGCTTCAAAATTTTGCCATCTATTCACTTGCATTGTACGTAACTACAGAGCTGAGAAATTCTTTGTTTGTGTTCAGCAGAAGAAAAAGTTATACACATCTGGGATGGCATGAGAGAATTTTTATTTTGGGGTGAACTAACCCTATGATTGTATTTAACCTAGAATATTCCTTTAAAATAACTTCCCATTCAAAATTAATTAAATCTGATCTCACGATTTCACACCTGCCTGTTTGTTTCCCTCAATAACAATGAATTGGAATATGACAAAATGTGTCTTCATTGGAATTTACCTTAAAGCGAGGGTAAGACAGAAACAAGAATGTCTCTCCAGTGCCGTAAAAGGCATCGCTAGGATGCAGTGGATGTGAGAGCATGCTCCCAAAAACCTGAGAGGAAGACAAAACCACTCAAACAACTAATCAAAATACATTAAAAAGAGCAAAACAACTGACTTCAGCCAAAATGAATCAAGTATAGGCACCTCTGGCCTTCACATATCTACTGTGGTCAGATCTGTAGAAATAATGTATGACCTGCTGGTTATGATCCTTAATGAGAATCAGCACAGGTGACTCTATGGTGCGGAGTTTCCTGTAGAGAGTCTTGAGACTGGCCCCATGTTTGTCCGTGCTGTACGTCAGCTGCCACGTGTGTCCGATCGTCCGTGGAGGCAACTCTCGAGAGATCTGACAGAGGACACAGGATAAATATCTTCACACAATAAACTCCAGTCACTGTCTTTATTTTCCTGGGTTAAATGTGTACAGACCTCTCTGACTTGTTGGGCATCCAGTATGACACTCTGGTTCAGTATGTGATTCAGACCATCTGGTTCAATGGAGACAGAAGCTCTCGGCCTACTCTCCTCCACTGACACAATCTGAACAGGAAGAACATGTGTATGATTCACTAACCCACACACATGCAAACACACACACATATGAACTACATTTAAAGGAACAGCAGTGTTGTTTTTTTAAACATTAACACATTCGCACACTTTTTAACAATGTTGTGTTTCAGACAACCTAGAACTGTCTCCTTAGAGGTCTCAGATATTTTACCCATTAAAAAGTTTTACACAGAAAAATGGATAGTACTATAAAAACAATATTGTTTAAAATAATGTACACTTACACAAGCTGAGGACCCCAGTTGTACCCAGTGAATTCATCAAGAGATCCTTTATTTTACATTGACATAGTTGCCTCACGTTTGTCGACGTGTTGGGATCATATCGGTAAGTCCTCTGTTATTGGGAAATTTTGTTTACTAAAACTAATCATGGATGACTTTGAATAGCACATTTCTACAATGGCATAGGTTACTGAAAACCTCTGCTTTTGAGTGATACCGCATTCAATATAATCCAGAGATGATTGCCATATCGGCTAGGGTAACAATTACTCTGCACTTAGTAAGTTTTAATCCACTGGCTCTTTTTATCTTCAATCAAATTTAGATCACATCACACCACAACAAAGTGTACTTTCTTCTAATTCTTTGATTCAATCCCAGTTAAGTTTTATTTGTTGTTGGTGGCTTGTGTGAAGTTGTTCTGGTGCAGGTTTTCTCCGTAATAAACTGAACATGCAATTTTCGATAAACAATGAATTCCCAAATAAACTTTCACATAATCTTTTCTCATATTGCTTATTTATATGTACTTACATTTCAATCTGAAAAAGTTGGCCTCCTGAACAAATTAGGCTTTAGGCTTAGCTTCCCTTATTGTATAAAAAACCCCCATTATTTTCCAATCTATCCCAATGTTCTTCTCCAATGTGCAAAATAAAACATTTACTGGTCGTTATACTAGCATCTTAAAATCCTGCACCTCTGACACAATCATTCAAATTTTAAGGTGTCTTCCTCAAGAGGACGCTTACCATCTGAAAACGCAGAATCCTCCACTGAGCTGCCTTCAAAAATCAGGACGTTTTTGACTTGGATAGGAAACATTTGTACAAGAAAAGTGTGCTAGCTTAAATCTATTACTTTCAACATAAGATGGACATATAAGATACCAATGGAAATCTGCCCATGTTAGGGGTGGGTGATATGTCCAAAATCTTATATCACAATATCACTAATTTAATATCACAATAACGATAAATATCACGATATAGTTCAATTAAAAAAATAAAATCTATAAAAATTGGATTATATATTACATAACCTTATTGTAATGCCTTTAAAAATCCAGTCATTGCAATAAATACTTTATAAATGAAAACTACTTCCTCTTATATAATTTTCTCTTATTTTGGAACTTGACAAAAAGATTAAAAATAGAAACCCATTGGTGGTATTCAAAAAGTGGCTAAATTTCACATTTTAGTCTGATGTTGTTAGCTAGTATTATTATTATAAAACACTTCACTCTTAATGGTTTAAGTCATCTCTGTAGAGAATATTTGAATACCTGAAATTATAATATCTAACATCATTTGAACAGAATTTTATTACAGGTGATTACGTGAAGTTTAAAAAGATCTGCATGACAGATGACACATAATTGTTGGTGCATGAAGCTGTTTTCCACTTCTTAAGTGTTGGTGAGAATGTCAGGCTCTCTTGCCTTTTGAGATGTTTGACTTCCTCCATAGCGTTTAACGTAAAAAACTCAAAACTCAGTAGAATTCTAATGGATCACGTAATATTTGAATTTTGTGCCACAATAGAGAGAATCCGGGTTGAGTAGCGCAAGTGTCAGTGAAGCCCAATCTGAAAGCCTCTGGGACTCGCGCGAGTGCACTTTCATGCTTCAGAAATAGCGCATGTGAAAATCACGTGAAACACAGCTGCTTGTTACTGATGAGAAGAATATTCAAAACGTGAGACAAATGTCATTGAATTTGCTTTGGCAGGCTGAAATTTAGATTGGGCAGCTGCCAAAAAATGGTCAGTACCTGAAAAACCCTGTCTTTTCAATTCTCTCAGTCTCATCTGAAGCCACTCCGTCTTCATCCTCCACTTCTCCGACAGAATGTGCACTGCACGCATATTACGTGAATAGAATGAAGTGCACATTTCTTGCCACGTGGTAGCGGTTATGCATAGCCGCGATACAGACGATAATCCAAAATGTATACCGGTTGCTAAATTTCTACTGGTTTGTCATGACTACCAGTATATCACCCACCCTAGCCCATATAATCTCCAGATAATGTTTTTTAAAACATCTTGCAAAAGCATCATGAACAGCACTGAGAAAAGTAACAGGTGCAAAGTGACAAAACTGCTATGCGCTGCTTCAGAAGAGGTAGGACAATAATTTAGAAATTAATAATTATTCTAAGGATCTTTAATAGTTGTTCAAATGAAAATAAAAACATAGTATAAAGTTAAAGTATATTCTGTGTGGTAAAATTTCCCAAATGTTAGTCGGGGCATTTCCGATTTTCTGAAAGTTGGTGGGGACATTTCCTGTCACCCCTACTTAAATCTATGCCTCTGCACAATAGGGTTTGACCTTTTGCTTTTCACACCTTTGTAGCCTCACAAAGGTTTTATGCATTGTCAGTAAAGAACACAAAAAGGTAGTACTAAAACTAAAAGTTTTCCAACAGTGGGACATGCTCTAGCTCAAGACAGAGCTGACAGTATTCAGATTTTAAGCAGAAGAATCTGAATGTCACTGATTATTTCCATCAGACGAACAGACAGCTTTCCTAGGCTGTGCTCTTGGCTTTGCAAGCTTAATTCTTGCCTTAAAGGGACTTTGTTCTTATGATCCTTGTGTCAACAGCCTCTGTTGCAAATAACAAGGTATGCAAAAAAACACAACAGGACAATTGAGTCACAAATAGGCCTAAAAGGACTGTAAAGAGCTTTATACAATGTGCACTTAAAAAAAATCTGTTATTAGACTTTAAAATCTGTGGCATATTTGGCAGCATGTATTGGGGTGGTTTTGTTGGCAGTTGGGTTTTGACTGGTCATTGAAAGAAAAAAAAGAGGAAACCCTGGCTACTGTGTTTGTGCTCGGTGCTTGATGTCCTGACTTGCTTCATGTAGAATAAAACAGGTTTATACAGGAATCATGTAAAACATATTTTTCAATATTACAAATTCTCTTAATTTCTTTCAGATTCATTCACACTGACAAAATCATCCAACATCACAACATCAGGTAGTACATACACACATCAAACCAAAACACACCATTCCTCCCCATTCCTTCTCCTTTGGTTATCATTCTCCTAATTTGTTTATCCAATCCATATATTTTAGTAAAGGACTGACCTCCCAATCCTCCCCGGCCCGGCCTTCTCTTAGAGACCCCTCCTCTTCTTCCTGCTCCTCATCCAGGAGCACAAAATCCTCTTCATCCCTCTCTGCTTCATCCTCCTCACCTCTCTTCAGAATGCACAGGTCTGGCCGATGCTGGCTCAGGTAAGCATACAGCTCGTCTGAACTACAGCACAAAATAAGAGAGAAACAAAGAGATGAAACAAGAGAGTGAGACGAAGCTGCTTTTATAGTAGTATAACAGAACCACATTATTAAACATTAAAAGAGGTTGTGTCTTGATGTTTTTTCACCAAGCAGAATGACAGGTAAAGCAGAAGTACCTGTTTTGCTGCATGGTGAACCAGACATCTCTAGAATGGCTTTTCGGTTTAGTGAAAGACCTTCTTTTCGCATGTTGCTGTTTCTGGCGAATTTTCACAAACATCAGAGATCTGGCTGTACCACTACTTAAAGTAGTAGTAGTACCAAGGCCTGATGAGCAAAGAAAGAGATAATTGAGTGAATTCAATAAGAAAGAGAGAGAGAGAGAGAGAGAGAGAGAGAGAGAGAGAGAGAGAGAGAGAGAGAGAGAGCGAGAAGGCTTGCTTTTATTTGTACTGAGTAGTTTTAGATTACCTGACAACTGTCTATCCAAACATGACTGGGGTTTGGTTCTGTCCATGTGTTCATATTCAGTGTTTCCTCTGTGAACACTGTCTGGTCCTCCACAACAGAAGGTGGCCGCAGTTAGCATTCCTCCAGACTCCAAAGTAAGCTGTGTCTCAGCCTCAGCCATGTCACCAGGATCTTCACCTTTCTCAGCAATCGCACCAAGAGCCGCTGGCAGATCATGCGAAACACAGGACTCAGGAGCAGGAACTGTGTCTGTCGCTGACTGATGGGAGCTACACTTGGTTTGGTTTTGGCTCTTGCTGTGCATTTTGCTCTTTGATGGCTTACAACTGATATATCTGAAAGAAAAAGAACAAACATTAAGGGAGTTATAATGGGAAGGCTGAATCTCTCCACTAACAAAACATTTGAGTTGTTTATTACGTTATTTACAAAGCTAAACTCTTCTTTCTGTGCACTCAGATTCCAACTGTGATTAAGAGTAGAGTGGAAAAGGATCTGGCTAAACTCTCAGACCTCTTTCAAAAAATCTTCACATATACTGGGCAGCATTAAAAAGTACAGCAGAAAGCACCTGTGTGAGGTCTTGTTGAAGTGAACGTGAGAGATGTCCTTGTAGAAGGATACTGATGTGAGATCATCCACAGAGCAGGAGAACACATACTCCTCACAGCCATTCTCCCGCACCAGTGGTTGGCACTTCTGAGGGTCAAAGAAGATCTTATTGGATGTCACCAGCAATATCCCAAAGACCACACCCTAGTGAGACAGGCAGAATGAAAAATCAGCACAAAAAGACTTGGGCTTTTATAATGCTGCTTGATATTGATGTAAAAAACAATATGGCTAGTTTGGAATTTATAGTAAAACTGTCAACATGGTTGAAAATATTAAAGTTACTGAGAGGCAGCTGGATATATGTCCTAAATAATCTGATAGCCTATACAATGCAAATAGAAGTCAAAATGATCTTTGGCAAGTAAATAACTTGACAGTGGACCGGCAACTTTATAAGAAATTGCATGTCTTCAAACAACTTTACTTAAAAAAAAATTTAGCATCAAATGTTTCTCTAGAATTTCAAGTTTTTTTACAGAATTCTATGTTGGAACACAATGTGGAATATTCCTCACATTCCTCATATTCCTGTATATGATGCTGCTTGTTTAATAATATAATAATAATAATGCAAAATACAGTTTTATGGACTGTAAAAAATATTTATGGCATGAATAAATTCTCAATTAATTTACAATGGGCAGGTTTAGGAAAAAGTTCATTTTGGAACCTGTATTAAAGGGATAGCTCACACAAAAATGAAAATTATCTCATCTATTACTCACCCTCATGCCAAACAAGATGCGTATGACTTTCTTTCTTCAGCAGAACACAAATGAAGATTTGTAGAAAAATATCTTGGCTCTGTAGGTCCATACAATGCAAGTGAATGGTGATCAGACCTTTGTAGCTCCAAAAAATCACTTAAGAATCATAGAAGTAATCCATAAGATTCAGTGGTTGAATCCATATCTTCAGAAGCAATATAATAGGTGTAGGAGAGTCATTTTTTCACTCTAAATCTCCTATTTCACTTAATACACCTGAAAGTTACATGCGGGGCCTGTTTAATTTCACTTTCACATCTGAAAGTTAAAGTGGAGCTTTAAAGTAAAAAAAGGGCCTACATTTTTATCTGTTTCTTACCCACACCTATTATATCACTTCTAAAAAAAGGTATTTAAACACTGGAGTCATATGGATTACTTTTAGGATTCCTTTATGTGATTTTTGGAGCTACAAAGGTTTGATCACTATTCACTTGCATTGTATGGACCTACAGATCAGAGATATTCTTCTAAAAATCTTTGTTTGTGTTCTGCTAAAGAGAGAAAGTCATACACATCTGGGATGGCATGAGGGTTTGTAAATGATAAGAGAATTTTTATTTTTGGGTTAACTATCCCTTTAAATCAGTCTTACCTTTCTATCTGTAATGTAACGAGAAAATAGTTTTAGGCAAGACATGCCTGCTGGCCCCTCCCCCTGAGAACATTCATATGGGAGAGCCAATAAACACACTTTTCCATCGGGTAAAGGTACCGCCTCCACATCCTAAGAGAGATGAATAAATGTCACACAAGGCAGCAGAAAAGAATCCACTGTGTTTCACTGTGTTATGTACTGTGTAAATTAAGTTTTCCTAACATCACAAAGACCTGCTACCCTTTTATTTAATGAGCTTTGGTCTGGCTGTTCACTATAGTTAACACGCCTATGCTTTAACAGTCTCTAAACACACATCCCCTCTAACACACTCTCTCACCATCAGCTTGTCATACTCCACGTCTGTTGAAAGGGACATAAGAGTCGCAGTTCCCACTGTAGGATCAAGGCTGTGCTCTTGTCCTGGGCCTGCCTCAGAGGCCATTTCTGTAGACGATGAGGCCTTGATCTTTGGTATCTGTTTGAAGCGTTGCACAAGGAGAGACATAGTCATTCAGACAACGCATTGTTTCACTTCCCTTCTTACTTACTGCTGTGCATCCCCTCATTTACTTATTCATGGCCCAGTGACATTGGACAGAGCCACAGCAGCCAGAAACTCTGAGCCAATCATATGAACCTATAATGCAAATAGGATCATAGGACATATTGTTACTGAGAGCATGTCCTGTCCTATGCACAGATCATTTTCATACCATTTGCAGTTTTACTCTCCCTGTGTATTTTAGTAAACAAGTTCTTTTGATCAATACTTCTTATGCATATAAACGAACTGAACATAAATGAAGAGCTACTTTATTTTAGAGAAGGCATTTATAACTCTAAATACACACCCAAACTGAAGCATAAACACAGAGTGTTAACCTCAATGATGTTGAGTGTCACGAAACTGTACACTGTTGTATCTGTGTGAATCGGTCACTTCACTTAAGTAAAGACAAAATCCTTTTAATAAAGCATGAAATATGTTCTTATTTAGTACTTTACATATCTAAAATGTTACTAAAAACACATATAATCTAATGTGCAAAATGAAAAGAACATTTGGCACACCACGATAAAAAAACCTCAGCAAAAACAATGCGGACCTCCCTTTCTGATCTCATTGTTCTTCCCATAAAGTGAAGGGTGGAGTTCCTTTATGTTCCATGAATGTTACACAAATCAATAAACTCTCCACACACTGTAATATCTAATCTTCCAAACTCTAATTTATACTTTTCCTGCTTCTTTGCAAGAGATGACCATTTTCAGGCATGCAAATATTTGTGGATAAAATGCAAATCACTAATCCAGAGTGGTCTGTTTTTCATATACTGGCATCTAATGATTTGCATAGAGTTTTAACTATTAACCTTAAAAGTCTTAACTTTAAACCTAAGGCACAAACATTCAGCATTTTAAAAATTATTTCTCCTCTAGAGTTGAAACTGTTAAACCCAGTATACATCACATATTTAAAGTGAGTTTGTTTGCAAATGGCAGAAAAGTCAAATTAAGGCACTGAGATCCAGAGCTGATGAGTGTTTAAAGTTCTGTGCTGACAAGCCAAAGTTACATGTGAGAAGAAACATTCAGACACAGACAGAGGCATCAAGTGATCTAAACTGAACCTGGAGTTATTTTTTGGACTTTGCTGGATTTTCTTATACCATGCCCCTTTGTGCGTGAATGAGAGAGGGAGAGAGAGAGAGAGAGAGAGATAGATGAGCCCTAAAAAAGTAAATCATTCTTATATAAAAAACAAGATGCAATCAAGCAACAATTATGAAATCATAAAAAAGCATTAAGTCATCAACCAATGCTACTGTCTTCTGAAAGTCTTAACTATATATGAATTATTAATGTTAGTTACCAAAGCCTTGGCAGCTGATAATCTCCCATTCTATTTGTTGTAAAGTTTCCGTATTCCCCTTGAAATATCCATTCATGTGAAAATCAAATAGTTTCTTTACAAATGTTTAAAAGCTTACTTGACAGACTGGGGTGTTTCAGTAACCTTTGTACTTAAGTCATGAGTGGATTACAGTAACAGTTATGACGTAACATGCTGGCAGTTATATTTATGGAAGCTATTATCAGGAATGAGGAGTGTGTGAATAAGTAAGCTTCACTTACGCCATGTTCATCGTTTCTGCATGATTCCAAAGTCTTCATTGGAACTTCAGTTGGGTACGCTACCTCTGTTAAAGTAAAATACCAAACATTTAGAAATGTTACTTGCAGTTGACTCCTGCTTAAAGGGAGATTTCACCCCAAAATTAAAATGCACTCATTTACTCACACTCATGCCATCCCAGATGTGTATGACTTACTTTCTTCTGCAGAACACAAACAAATCTATTTTAGAAGAATATTTCAGCTCTGTAGGTCCATACAATGCAAGTGAATGGTGACATTTGTAGCTCCAAAAATCACATAATGGAAACATAAAGGTAATCCATAAGATTCCAGTGGTTAAATCCATTTCCCCTATAAATCTCCACTTCCACTTTTACATCTGAAAGTCACATGTGGTTCCTGTTAAGTTTCACTTTCACATCTGAAAGTTAAAGTGGAGATTTAGAGTAAAAAATAACTTAAATATGGCTATGTTTCTCACCCACTCATATTACTGTTTATTGCTTCTAAAGATATGGATTTAAACACTGGAGTCATTTGATTACTTTTATGTTTCCTACATGTGATTTTTGGAGCCACAAAGGTCAGATCACCATTCACTTGCATTGTATGGACCTTCAGAGATTAAATGTTCTCATAAAAGTCTTTGTTTATGTTCTGCTGAAGAAAGAAAGCCATAAACATCTGGAATGGCATGAGGGTGAGTAAATTATGATATTAAAATTCTGGGTGAAGTATCCCTTTAAGTTATAGTGTAAACAAAATTTGTTTGCTTCACTCAGACACAAGATGTGTACTGTACATGGTGATAAAGGATTATTAAGGTTCAATGACACAGTTGTGTAAACTACAAACACACTGAAACACATTAAGCTTGATTAATGGTTTGATCCCCACAGCCACCACCATTGTGTCCTTGAGCAAGGCACTTAACTCCAGGTTGCTCCGGGGGGGATTGTCCCTGTAATAAGGGACACTGTAAGTCGCTTTGGATAAAAGCGTCTGCCAAATCCATAAATGTAAATGTAAATCCTTGGACAGCAGGAGTGACTGTAACAGTAATAAAAATCTGAGAGAAGAGTCACACCCTTACCGTAACTAAACTGGACCCTCTAGAATTTCCAGCTTGTGTTTTGAGTCACAGTTGAATCTAAGCATGTTTACATTAAACACTATGGCTAACGTTTGTGTCAACCTGGAAATCCTCTAATTTAAACAATTTAATTAATTCAACATTTTTAATGTATGTGCGCATGCTGCATGAATAGCTTTACTGTATATCCTTTCTGCGGTGGTGTGCTTCCTTTAAGGGATTTTTGAAAATCTAAAAATGGATCACTTTAGAAATAAACATTATAAACTATCTGAGGCCACACGTTTCCGCTTGAAAACTGTGCTGACTAACTTCATCGTTTTCCAAAGTATGCGGTACTCGAGAGTGTTTTCGATAGTCTCTGTATTCTATGAAGGAAAACGCTGTATACGTGTGTAAGAGAGGCATAAACATAGCAAAATAAAAAAAAATTAACTGAAAATTTTTTAGTATGTATGTGACCTAAGTGTGTGGCTATTTGTCCTGTGATCCTAAAAGACACAGAGTAAAGATATCCTGTGTACATTGCACATAAATACGCAGCAGGTCATTCACTTACCCTTTAGATAGTACTGTCTTAGTTTAGGGTTTCGAATTTGGTGTTGTCCTTTGACACACTCCTGTCTGACACTCTTTCCTAGTGCACCCTGAGCTCCGATGGAACAAGAAGCAGTAATGAAGCATGGAGGCTGCGTAATCCCAGCTGGCAATTTTGAACCCAGTCTAAAGACAAAATGACACAGGAATATCCATGAGAATGACCTACAAAATGGGTGTTTGTTCATTTAAATACAGTAGTCCAAGTTTTTCATATGGATTCAGAGCCTTACCTGTTCTTAACATTTCCAAAGTAGCTGGCCCTGCTCTTGACTCTTTGAGCTCTGTGGTCCATGAGGTCTCACTATTGAGATTGAGTAGACTACTGGTCGGTCAGGGATTTTCACCCTTCCTATGCAGAAACCAGTGATGCGACAATTCCCCTCATCCTCTTCCTTCCCTCTTCCTTCCCCATCCTCATCAGCATTCTCTGCACTTTACAGAATACCTGAAATAATTTTAAGAGGGATACATTTTGAGACAATTAATGTAAAAGGTCTTTTCCCACAGGCAAATGCATGTGCCCATCAATAGAATAAATAGTCAATAATGTCTCATCTTAAATGCATTTGCAAATACAAACATTTTTTAACTCAAAATCACAAAGACCAAAGTTTGTCAGCAAGAAGTTAGTCATTTCCCAATGCAATGCCCAAAACACAGCACAAGATGATGATGGTTGATAGAGTCTCATGTGATGGTGATAACAAATCAAATTCCTCTAAGCCCGAGCAGCATCCCAAAGTACTACTACTGTTATGGCCAGCAGACACAATATCGCATGTATAGCATGTTAATAAACAGAAAACCGCTTTGATTTCGGCCTCTTCACCTTCTTTCGTGATTAACATTCTTCAGCAGTATCTCTGGTGATGAGTCAGTCAGTGCCTGGTGTTAAGATGCGTTTCCCCAAACTTGGCACAGATACAATGATAGAAAATCAACAAATATACACAGTCTTCTGAAAATTTACCTCAGTCTTTAATAATCCCATATAAGCAGCTGATCTGAACACTCGGGATGATGATCTGTCATGTATTTTGATTCCACTGCAGTTAATCTTTCACCAATCTAGATAAGAGCATAAAACCGCACAATTAAGAAGTCTGAAGCGCTTTCTCTGAAATGTCAAAGTATGTCCAAATGTCTTTCCAGGATGAAGACGCGTTCTTATTTTAAATGCATCTATATATTTTTCAGTTATATGCCTTTTTGTGTTGCACTGCATAGCGGCAAGGCGATATATTTTCTCTTTATACACAAATAGACTTTTATTTTGTATCTCGAAAGCGCATGCGGGCCTCCGGTGAAGGTGAAATTCTATTGGACTAGGCGGTAATATTTGCGATATTTTGAACCAATCACAGGACGTTATCGCAATTCCGAGTAATGCACTTTAGCCGGCAGCGGCCTCAGCTAACGGCTAACAGCTAAAAGCTAACAGCTTGCAATCGGAGAAAAAGAAGACTGGACAATTCACAACACACAGGTAAACAGTAACCGGCACCGGTGCAAAAAATAAATTGATATAATCTGATCACATACGGTACGTTTTATAGCATATATATAATAACGACACACTAATGAGGTCGTTTGTTAGCTGAAATGCTAAAAAAGTGAATGAGGGTCACAGGACGCCTTTGGTTTATTTACCTTGTTTACACTAGATGCTTCATTGTGTTCTTTTACTTGCCGAATTTACGCTGTTGTTGCCATTTTCCACATTGGCTACACTATTCTTTTTTTTATTTAATTAGCATAATTTTGTGTTTCTTGTTTGCGCTCATATATTATTATTTAACTGTTGCAATCGGTTTATTTACCAAACGATTTATTTACGAATGTATGTATTAGAGCAGATGTTGTTCATAGGACATTGTTTACTTTATTATAATGTAATTCCAAGGTGCACCCAGTATGCAAAAACTGCAAAAACATAATCAGTCACATGCTCTGATATATGATCAGCATTCACAATGAGTTTACTCATGGCATACTATTATTATTATTATTATTATTGTGTGTTACTCTTTCACTATCTAGGCAAAGGAACCCAGATCCCAGGCAAACATGTTCAGTGTGCTGTAATCATTAAAAACAGCAGTAGCTTCCAAGGCGGCAGGCGGTGCTTGCTTTCTACACTCAAAGCGAAAATGGAAACCGAGGCAGTAAGTAGTTAAACATTTAAAGACACATTTTAAATAATAAATTGGCAGGGTGTTGTTTTTTTTTTAAATACAAAATTTGTTTCTTTAAGGAGGTAATTCCTATTTGGCAAAATAAACCCCATGGATCAACTCGTAGTGTGGTAAGACGAATCGGCTCAACACTGCCTCTTAAACCCTGCCCCAGGGCATGTTTTCAGGTAAGAGAAAGAAACTTGTTCATATACATTGATCATTAACACATTTAGACTGTTATGCACTTGAGCACCTGTTCTTTTTCAAGTTTTTAAAAAATGTACTTGTGAGACTGTTTACTACTTGTATTCCCCAGGAGCTCCCAGGCCTCCCCCCAATGCGCTCAATGGATGGGCCACTGGTGCCCACACTGGCAGACATCTCCTGGATTGCAGATGATGAGGAGGAGACATATGCCAGAGTCAGGTAAGTCTGTCACTTTCCTACAGCTTTGTAGAGGTCACCTCAGTATTTACTACTATTTTTTTTTTCAGCCTGTTATGTTAAAAAAGTGTTTTTATTAAAAGTGTCCAGTAACTAGAGTTCCTAGAGGATAATTTGACATGTCTCAACATTATTGTACCATCAGGGTTTCTATAATTCTTGATTGTGCCACAATTAGGGTAATTTTTATACCCCACTTGGCTTATGTCAAGGCCCCAGGCATTGATGCTGATCCTGGTTTTAACCTAAAGACAGAACACTGTCACTGCCTGCTGTCATTACATAAAGGTTAAAAAATATATTTTTAACCAGACCTTTTGCTGTATGTCAGGAGTGACACACGCCCGCTAAGGCACGAGTGGCGGCCAACACCCCTGCTGGTTATGCATAGGAACTCATCTGTGCCCAACTTCAGACGAGAGGGCAGGTGGGTCGAGGGGCTGAGGAAACCAGGCGTAACCGCTATGAACCGGACCACAGCTTTACAGGATGAGCTGAGTCGACTCCGAGCCCAGATTGCCAAGATTGTCGCTGCAGATTCAGGTTGAATAGAATGGTGTTTGGACCTTGATGTTAATGCTGTCATTTCCAGTCCCACTTGGGTGCTTTGTAGAAGCTGGCGTTTTTGTGAATAAAATTCCGATCAAATTAAGTTTTGGGTGTCAGATTATATTGACCAGGTAAGTTAGCACTTGTAAGAAATTTAGTTTCAAAATTAAAGGGATAGTTCAACAAATATGAAAATGCTGTCATGATTTATTCACCCTGATGTTGTACCAAACCCATATGACAGACTTTCTTCTCTGGAACACAAAAGGAGATATTTGGCAGAACTTTCATAAAAGAAAGTAAGTCAGACTGGTTTAAAACAACATGAATGACAGATATATTTTTTTATTTTTGGGTGATCTATACCTTTAAACTTGGCAGCAGTAGGAATATAGTCAGTTTGTGTTGCTTTGTTTGAAAATACCTTTTGTTAGTTCCTCATAAAAGTTTGACCTGGTTCAGATTCGAATCCCATCACGCCTGACCTGCTGTCGCCTGACGACACTAGTGTGGGCTTCTCCATGGCTCCCTTTGAGACTGCGGCTTACCAGCCTGCCCCAACAGCCTCTTTTGCCATCAGTGATGTCACAGAGGAGGAAGAGGAAGAAGAAGAAGAAGATGATGAAGAGGAAGATGTGTTGGAGCTGGTGCCTGATCCCATCCCACTAGTTTCCATGACAGCATCTGCAACTTTTGATCTTGATCGCCCTACCATGGACTTCCGGGAGCAAGAGGAAGACACAGTGTCTCTATCGAAGTCAACAAGCTTTGCTGATGTCATGGACATCCTGAAAGACATGAATCGCTTGAAGATGAGCAAGGACAGGTGAGCACTATTTCAACACCGGCATAATGCCAACTATGCAGATCTTCACCTTCACTTTCAGTGGCCCCCAAAAGTAGAAGAGTGACTGTTGATAAAGTGTACTAATTCTATAAATAACGTTTGTGTGTGTTTTATTTAGATATAACCGTGGGTGCAACTCACTGAGAGGGGAAGACTCTGCCTCTCTTATATCTGAAGTATTGAAGAAAAAATTCATTCTGAAAGATGCATGAGGAAATAATCTCTCATCCAATCCCTCTCAGCAGCCTCTCCATATAAGGGCACATGGAATTGCTTGGAGCAATTTTCTCATTGCTTCAGAGTTGAAGAAACAAACTTTGTGAACATCACTGTGGAATTTTACCTACTTATTTTTATGTTCTCAAGTATTTTTTATTTTTATTTTTTTACTTGGTTGATAGGCCTGTGCCTTTGGACTGTTGCCATGGAAACCCCATAATGCCTCCAAATAAACCATGGAGATCTGCTGTGCTTACAACTCCCACAGTGCCACTCAGTGACATGGCTGGAAGGAAGAGAAGCAGCTCTTCTCAGCTTTTGTCAAGACACATACACACTCTTTAGCTGGCATTAAATGGCCAACTGGGCCATCTGCATGCATTTGTAATGTCTGAGTGTGTGTGTGTGTTAGGGTCCATAAGGATTACTCCTCTTATGGGGCATTCACGCTGAAAGTGTTTTTTTTTTTTTTTTTTTTTTTTTTTTTTTTTTGGTCGTCTGTGTTGCTTGATTTTTTGCATCTCAGCGGCTCTGGCAGGAGAATCGCATTTTTAAGACACAGACTCAAGTTAAAGGGATATTCAGGGTTGAATACAAGTTAAGCTCAATCGACAGCTTTGTGGCATAATGTTATTTACTACTAAAATGTATTTTCTTTAAAAAAGCAATAATCAATGTTACAGAGAGGCACATAAAATAGAAGTGAATGTGACCAATTTTTGGAGGGTTTAAAGGCAGAAATGTGACTTATAATTTTTATAAAAGCACTTGCATATTCTGTTAAAACTCATGTATTTTTTGAGCTGTAAAGTTGTTTAAATCGTCATTTTAGGGTTTGTGGCCATCACATGGTTATGACTTGGCAAAACTTTAACTTCCTGGCTGCTGTCTTGAAATGTTGCTTCAATATCTCCACATAATTTACCTTCCTCATGATGCCATCTATTTTGTGAAGTGCACCAGTCCCTCCTGCAGCAAAGCACCCCCACAACATGATGCTGCCACCCCCCCCCCATGCTTCATGGTTGGGATGGTGTTCTTCGGCTTGCATGCCTCACGCTTTTTCCTCCAAACATAAAAATTGTCTTTATGTAACAGTTAAATTTTTGTTTCATCAAACCAGAGGACATTTCTCCAAAAAGTAAGATCTTTGACCCTATGTGCACTTTATTATGGTGGTTTTGGAGCAGTGGCTCACTCCTTGTTGAGCAGCCTTTCAGGTTTTGTCGCTATAAGAGTCGTTTTACTGTGGATATAGATACTTATCTACCCGTTTCCTCCAGCATCTTCACAAGGTCCTTTGCTGTTGTTCTGGGATTGATTTGCACTTTTCACACCAAAGTACGTTCATCTCTAGGAGACAGAATGTGCCTCCTTCCTGAGTGGTATGATGGCTGTGTGGTCCTGTGGTGTTTATACTATTGTTTGTACAGATGAACATTGTGTGGAGACTTCCGTGGAGGTCCACAATGCTCTTCTGAAGTCTTGGCTGATTTCTTTTGATTTTCCCATGATGTCAAGCAAAGAGGCACTGAGTTTTAAGGTGGGCCTTAAAATACATCCAAAAGGTACACCTCCAATTCAGTACACCTATCAGGAGCCAATTGCCTAAAGGCTTGACATCATTTTCTGGAATTTGCCAAGCTGCTTAAAGGCACAGTTAACTTTGTATGTAAACTTCTGACTGACTGGAATTGTGATATAGTCAATTTAAAGTGAAACAATCAGTCTGTAAACAATTGTTGGAATAATGTATTGTGCCATGCACAAAGTAGATGTCCTAATGACTTGTCAAAACTGTAGTTTGCTAATATTAAATCTCTGGAGTGGTTTAAAAAAATGAAATTTAATGACTGTATATTGTTTGTCTTGTGGCTTTATTTTTGAAACAGTATTTTAATGTTTACAGATGGGTTCCATTCACTTCCATTGTAAGTGCCTCACTGTAACCCCACATTTATCTTTTTTTTTTTTTTTTTTTTTTTTTAAAGAAAAGTAGGTATGAGTCAATTGTTTTTGTGGTAATCAACATTTTGCTACAAATGCTGTTGATTTGAGCTTAACTCGTATTGAAGCCGGAATATTCCTTTTAATAGAACTTTGACTTGTAAAAGCAT